>JACXGI010014273.1:7857-19447 GCA_016801175.1 Esox masquinongy | reverse complement strand
TGCTGCCGGCACTGGGGAGCTACAGTTCATTAAGGGAACCATGAATGCCAACATGTACTGTAACATACTGAAGCGGAGCTTGATCCCCTCCCTTTGGAGACTGGGACGCAGGGCAGTATTCCAACATGATAACGACCCCAAACACACCTCCAAGACGACCACTGCCTTGCTAAAGAAGCTGAGGGTAAAGGTGATGGACTGGCCAAGCATGTCTCCAGACCTAAACCCTATTGAGCATCTGTGGGGCATACTCAAACAGAAGGTGGAGGAGCGCAAAGTCTCCAACATCCACCAGCTCCGTGATGTCGTCATGGAGGAGTGGAAGAGGACTCCAGTGGCAACCTGTGAAGCTCTGGTGAACTCCATGCCCAAGAGGGTTAAGGCAGTGCTGGAAAATAATGGTGACCACAGAAAATATTGACACTTTGGTCCCAGTTTGGACATTTTCACTTAGGTGTGTACTCACTTTTGTTGCCAGCGGTTTAGACATGAATGGCTGTGTGTTGTATTATTTTGAGGGGACAGCAAATTTACACTGTTATACAAGCTGTACACTCACTACTTTACATTGTAGCAAAGTGTCATTTCTTCAGTGTTGTGACATGAAAGATATAATCAAATATTTACAAAAATGTGAGGGGTGTACTCACTTTTGTGACATACTGTATGTGTGTGTGTGTGTGTGTGTGTGTGTGTGTGGTTGTTTTACTATATTTGTGAGGAATTCTGGGGGCAAACAATTATTTACTATGCTAGGAAGGAAAAAAACTTATGATGATTACAAGATATGACTGGCTATACAACTGCATAAAATGTAAGCAACCGTACCAGTGCCTTCCTGTACCTGATCAACCGTACCAGTGCCTTCCTGTACCTAATCAACCATGTCAGTGCCTTCCTGTACCTAATCAACCATATCAGTGCCTTCCTGTACCTAATCAACCATATCAGTGCCTTCCTGTGCCTGAACCATCAGTGAATACGTATCACTTTATTTGGTGTAACTTCTTGAACTCTAACAAACATCACTGTACATGTTTATTTGATTGTCTTTGTTTTTATCACATTCATGTTTTGCAGTCCAATTTTTATGCCTTTGGCCAGGTCATCATTGTAAATTCTCAATTGGCCTACCTGTTAAAAAGAATGTGAATAGGGCTGTCGCAGTTATTACGTAATTGTCCGTTTATTTGAGCCAGAGTGCAATTACTTTTATGACAACGATCTTTTCGCACAATGTTTTGATTCCAAAATCATGTTTCCAGTTAAGTTCGTTTCCATTCATTAGGATATCTAGCGCATGCGTGCAGAAGAGCGTTTGACAAATCTGCGGAAAGTTATAGGCGCAGATCAATTAGCGAAACGTATTTGCTTCTTAATTTCGGTACGTTTAAGCCTAGTTTAGAATTGATATGCACCAATGAACCGTTGTGTAATTTCGCAATATTATTATTTAATAGACAAATGCGTTTCAGTCGCTCGTTTGTCGGATCAACTCTGACGCCCGATGTCCACCAAATGCGTCAAAATGTTGCATTTGTTATTTTTGTCGGGTGTCCGGTACGTGTTTTTTCGAATTTGACGCACATGTGCTTTTACAAGGCAATACGGTTAGAAGCATGGAGGGGAAGATAATTTTTGCAGTCTCTAGATGGGTACCGGGACCTCAACACCAAAAATGCTGCCTGGAGCAGGATTGGTCAGTTGACTGTGATACTATAATGGGCTGTGGAAAATAGGTGCTGGTGATTCAGCTATACTTGAGCGGAATTGTTCATTTGTACAGTAGTTTGATACAAAGCTAGCTGACTCTTTTTGTTAGCCATCATATATCTACCTAATTAGTTTTTCAGTTGGTTATGTAGTCTATTGTTGCCACTTGAATTATTTTATTGAGCATATTGTCAAATTTAGCCTGCCCAGTGTCTAGTTGGCTATGGTCATGCTATGTGTCATTTCTTTCATTTCGTGCCACTTTTACCAGATTTTGTGTTGCTGGCATCAAATTCAAAGTGGGCATATATTTTTCAAGAAACAATAAACTGTCTCAGTTTCAACATTTGATATGTTGTCTTTGTACTATTTTCTGTTGAATATAGGGTTTAAATGATTTGCACATCATTGCATTCTGTTTTTATTTACATTTTACGCAGCGTCCCAATCATTTTGAAAAACGGGGTTATACATCAGATTTTGTCAATTCAATCATCCCACTTAGAGACACTGGCCTCCCAGTGATCACTTCAGAAGGACTAAGTCCTGTCGTTTTGTTGTGTGTAGCTCGGATGCTACACAAGACAGTAAGCAAAGCATCAGGCCAATTGACACCCTCCTGGTGCATTTTGGACAATCCTTTTTTTATGACTCCGTTAGTCTTTTTACCAGTGAAATGTGTGCCCTGTGGGGTATTCCATCAACGTCGCTAATGAAATCCGTGCTTAATTGAAAAAGCCTAGCTTGAATGAACGCCAACTTCCACTTAAGCCGTTCCATTAACACAATTTAGCCAGACCTCTGGGTCTGACATTTTGTGAGGTTTCAAATCTGGTTTTGCATAGGCCTTCTGCAGCTACATGTTAGTGCTATGACATACTTAGTTAGGAAAGGAAATAACAGATTTTCTGATTGATCTGTGCTGATAAGGGAAAGTGAAACATTATCTGTGTATAGTAGAGTTACTACTTTGTGTGAGGCTGACACTGAAATTAACATTTCTGTGAACAACTGCCAGGGTAACAGGATTTAAATCCAAAGTGTTGACATCCAAACTTATTTGATCTATTTTCACAGATGTGCACATTTCATCCAAATCCATTTATTACTATTCTTCCTGACAGTGTGTGGACAGATGCCCCCAGTGGATGCCTGTATGTTTAGACAATGGAAAGTAGTGATGGCCATTCGAGGCTTCATTAGCGTTATTTTAGGAGCAGGATATTATGCTGGCAGCACTCAGATTTTCTTTATCACAATAAAAGCCATTATTGAAATGTATAAGGCAATTTAGATAACAATCTAGTCTGTGAAAAAGAACAGACAAGAATAACATTGGAACGGACATTAAACATAAAATGTACAGACTAGATTGTTAACTATATTACCTTATATATTTCAATGATGGCCTTTATTTTGAAAAAGATAATCTGAGTTAGCACTTCTAGCATAATATCCTGCTGCTAGAAGAATGGTAATGAAGCCTCAAATGGCCATCACTAATGGAAAGATTTCCGATTGACATAGTCTGCCTCCACAGGTCTAGATGTGGGCTGGCATGCACATGGGTACAGTCTATTGTGCCTATAATATTGGGGAAGCCTGAAAAATAGGATTATGGTAATACAGGGGCTTGTCAAACTTTAGGCTACTATACATTTAACTGTCACGTACTTGCAATTGAATAAAATGCCTCCTTGATTCTTTGTGTTTCAAGATTACCAGAGAATGTGATGAAAATATTCAGGTACTGCTTTAGAGCAAGACATACCCTTATTTCCTGGCATGCAGTTGCCTTTGCAAGACCTTCTGCATCACCATCACTGCACAAGAATGTCCCACATGCAAAGAAACGCTGAGCTACAGTATGCAGACAGACTGAACAGTGGTCAAGGCTTGTCTATGTTGAGTGTGCTTCCTTATGTGTGGTTCCTGCAGACTGCGTAGGTAAACTTTCCTGGGCCTACTGAACCTGTACCTCTCCCACAGACACTCATCAGGGAAGCCCAGCGGAGAACTTTTGCCTCTGAAGACCCTTGGGGCTGGTGGTGTAAACGCTCTGTGTAGAATCTGAGCACCTTCATCCACAGGGTTGTTGAGGAATGGACATGCCATAATTTGGTTGCAACTCACTGGTCTTTATTCATTGTCTATATAGTCTGAATCTCAAATCGCATACTTGCATACTATATAGTATGCCAGAATAGTATGCGAGAAGATTAGTATGTCTCAAACCATTGTCCGCTGAAAATAGTTTGCCAAAAGTTCCTACTGGTCTACTATTTCTGGTGGATTTTCGTAGTATGCACCCATGCACGCTTTTTGGGGTAATATACTGTACACCACAACTACTTGTGCAATGAAAGAGGAGGGGTTTCCATGTTTCTCTCGTCTTTTCAATTGATGAAAAAGTCAGTTATTGTCACCTATATGGTATGTATGTATATGTATATGGACAGTTATTGCATCAATGTCGAACATTCTTGTACCCTGAAATGAAATAGCTTTGGCAGTGTAAAGTTCGCCTTTAGTCTTGCTAGCAATTGCTCAATCCTAATGACTATTCCAAGTACTAAGATACTAGTATTACTGGCTTATAAGCTTTTAAAACGGCCAGTGGCAAAAGCTATACAGTTCATGGATGCTATTTTTGATGGAAGTAAACTTCATAAGAAATGTTGGTCAGTTTAACACAATATGCTTAATGATGTCTAGCAAAATACTCAAACTTAGCGTGATATTAATGCGCGACAGAATGTAATGTTGAGACAATATTATGACAATGTATGTCCCAATCAGTCCCAATACTGGCATGCTAGCTTACTATATACTAAACAGTACGCACTTTACCGTCATCCGCAAAGTACGTACTGTACTTGTAGTACGTAGTATGTAGTATGCGACTTGAGATTTAGTCATAGTCTAGACCTATGTCAGTGAAGCATTGGCTTTTGAAGACAGTGAAAGTGGTAAGACATGCTTTTCTTAACTTGTTTATTTCTGTTGATATGTTCTTTGGAACTAAATTAAACACGTCAATTCATGCTTGGTCACAATGACAGAAAAAAAGTCTGGACATGTTTCCGAACACGGACAGGACAAAAGTGAGCCAGAAAATACACGGAACGGTCTTTTGGGATTCTGTTTCCGCCTGTTGGACATTCTTTGAAACACAACTAAATTAAGCTTGACAGTTATCAAGTATATCAGAATCAAGTATATCAGGCAGACTCCATCGTGGGATGATCTCTCTATGATTTTAACTGTGTGATGATCAGTACCATTGCTGGTAGGGTATGCTTCAACCCAAAAAGAGAATTTGTCTATTGTAACCAACACTTCTTTGAAGCCTTTGCACTTGGGTAGTGTGATGTACCCTAATTGGTGTGTCTAAAAGGCCCATGCTGTGCAGGTGCTCGTCTGACCTGTTCTTGTTTTAGTTCCTTAGTTATTCTCTTAACAAATTGTGCAACGCTATACTGTAGACTCAGAAGCTTTAAGATTCCAGCATTTCTGATTAAACCTGTAAAGCATTTTGTCGACTCACGTCCCTGTCAGTGTAACTGCGACATAAGGTGTCAGTGCAATCCATCTTTGTTTTTCCAAATTCCCTCTTTATTTAATTTACAACCATCTCCCATCCATTCCCAAACTGTGCGCTCGCTCACATGCTTCTGTTAATGCTACCAGTTCCACAGCCCATCACGGCTTCCTCACTCAACACCTCGACCATGCTGGAGCCATCTGTGTACAAAACCAATTCACATTCATAATACAGAGAGGTCGTATCTGGAGGAAGTAACCAAGTAGCAGGGAAAGGTTGCATGGTAGCAATGTGAGTAGCCTGCATGAAACTCAGACATAAAGGGGCAAATTGAGTATGCATACTGGGAGAGTTTTATCAATGAGTTGCTGTATGCATGTTTACAATTCCAACGCCTGTTTTTTCAACTCCAGTTGTTTTGCATATTGGGACAATTGATGGAAATTTACTAAGCTAATGTATTAATGAATTTTACAGTGTATGTTTCTAGTTACTTATTGAGCTGATTGGAAAGTACAGAGTCTGTGTTTAGACAAGAAGAGGAAGAACATGAGTTGTTGATGTTGTAAACTGTCACGGTGTTGGGTAGACAGGACACAAGGCGCAGAGTTAGGGAAAATCCTTTTAATGTTTCTCTTCCAAGTAAACAAACAGAAAAACAACAAAAGGAGAGTACAACCACGAACTGAAGAGTAGCAAAACAGTCCGCCAACTCAAAACAATGACCAACAAATGAAAGCAGAACTGAAGCAACTTAAATAGGCAATAGGGAGCAGCTGCCTCTGATTGGGGATAATGAAACATAAGCACAGAGATGCCAAGAGGCACCACAGCCAGGACCTGACCTAAACCACGTGTCAAGATCGGGGCTAAGACAGATGATGTGTTTTACTGCAGAATGTAGGGAAGAAACACAACAGGAGGTAGGAATGGATAGGACTAAAGTAAACATGCTTTGTTGATACCAGCAGTATAGCATTTGATCAGACCTTGCCACCTGTAAGTACTGAAGAGTTTCTTACCTACGTCAGAGATTTTTCACTGGTTACCTTGTTCCTGCGATCTTTCTCTCTCCATGTAAGTTTAAAAAAACTGCTATTGTGTACTAGAGAATTTGCCTCTGTCTCACACTGAATGGGATTTACTGGATGGACCTTTGAATTTCCATCACTTTACTTTATATTGCGGGCCGGCTGAACTAGGCTTTCCTGGTTTCTTGTTTCTAGTGATGGGAAGTTTGACTCTTTCTACATGCTTTTCCAACTCCACTCCCAGAATTTCTAATCTCCTGCCTTTGATTTGAAGTTGATTTTAATTCCATTAGTTTTCCCATACAGCCATGAGAAAAAACAGAAACCCGAAATGCCCAAAACTTTGGATTAACATGTGGCCAAGTTATCGGGCTTACAATTTCCTCTTATGCTTAAGAGAGAAACGTCCTGCAACCTAAGGGTGTTTTTGTACACCAGAGTGGCCTAAGTTGTATGTATAAGACTCTGATATTGCCATGCTAATATAGCTCAGTGGTGTTCTGGTAGGTCATTATTAGTTTTGGACTCACAAAGGCATAACTGGCTCTCTGCCCAACAGAACAGTCGTCCCGGCTCTTGGATGTCCCAAGTGTGCGTAGCCGGACGCCTCCGCCAAGGAAGTCTGTAAAGAAATGCCTTGCGTGTAGAACAATGCAGCTGTCTACCTTCCAATGAAGAACAAAGTATCGCCTTCCCAGTTGATAACAAGGTCTCGGCACCAAGTTGTTAGATTTAGCCGAAAATTGTGTTTCGAACATAACCAAGAAAATAAACCGCAGTCAGCACTTGAGAGTGAGATTTATTTATTCTTAGAGAATACAGACACACAGCTTGTTCTGTCCTCAATAGTTTTCACTCACTCTGGACTCCCCACAGAAATGCAGATACACATTATATACACAGAGACACAGCATTGTTTATTTAGATAAGGGAATGAGCTTCATCAAAAGTGCAACACATCTTCCTATCAATTCTCACAGTTTATTATGCCTTGTCTATACAATATATACTCATGTCCCTTTAAGAGGTCAAAAGACTTATCTTTACTTTGTGATCGTATAGTTCTCCTCTGTGTTAATTGTTTAATAAATCTAGTGGGAATCCAACCCTGGAGACTGAAGATTCTGGCCTGCCTATTTCCCTCCTGGGGCAGCCACTGGAGGTTTTCCCTGATTCACCAACAGTTATGTGTTTAAAAAAAAATCTATGGACATCAAAATACCAGTACAGTATTTAAAACATTACCTTTGTTGCACTCTTTTCATAGAATACTCGGCATGTGGTTGTGTTGTAGTATTCAGCTGTAATTAGTCTTAAGCTGTAAGTGATAGCTGGGTACAGTATCTCAATGTTCTATTTTAACGATAACTAGCTAAAACAAGTTGAGTACAGTATGCTCAGCCTGCTAACTTTAGCTATTGTATACACTGAATCCTGAATATTTGTCCTAGGCTAATTAAGTGCATGACAGAAGTTTGAACACCATACAGTCTTATCTCAAAAGGCAACTATTATGTGACTGTATAACATTACTTTATAACATTAACCAGGCATTCAGTAGTAAGTAAAGACTGAGCTGTTTCTGTCCAAACTAGCTAGCTAACATGTAAGCATTGCTAGCCATCTTTTACTGACTTTTCTAGCTAATGGAATCACTGCAATTAAAAAAGTGTGAAGACATGATGCAAACATCAACATTTTCTGGTTTGAGGATGGGGGAAGTGGAGACAATGTTGTGGTTTAACAAATATCAGAGAAAATCATCATTTTGGTTAGTCAAACACATTGAGTTCTGAGACACCATATGAACAGATTCCTAACCCTCAGGTGCCCATACAATACTGCTTAATAGAACAGTGGTTGACTGTTAAATACTTTGTTTCTTTGAAATGAAAAAATGAATTGGGAACTGCTGACTGACAGTCCATTCATAATCAGTCCTTAAGCCTATTAAACAAAACAAGTAGCGGTCAGTCTGAGCTGTATATTAAGTGTTATGAACCCCGTGGCTATAGATGTCTTGGGTGGATGGTAAAGACACCTGTAACATAAATCATGCAAATTACAATAGTGAAAAGGAACAATGAGAACAAAACACACCGACAACCAAAGCTACTGTCAAACAAAACATTTATTACAAACATATGGTAAATGGTTTGGGGAATAGGGGCTAAGCTGGACCCAAAGAAAGAAAGAAATTAAAAACCCCTAAAATCATCTTGCCTTCCTCAAGAACCTCTACTAACTATACAAAAATACAGTGGGTGGTCCGCTCAGTTCTAACTAGACTTTTTAGACAATGTTTTCCTACGGGTTGTGTATGCCCAAGGGCGACTAGCTAAAAATCCCCTTTTCCCAGGTAAAAAACAAACAGCACAGGATAAACAGGGACTAAACAGCAAACAAGTGACTAGACAACAGCAAACAAGACACCACAGCAGTGCATACTGACATGAAACAGGACAAAGTGAGATGTATGGGCAATGACTAAACTAGGTGGTGTATGAAGGAACAAAGGAATGAATGTAGCCTGCCTATCAAAAGGCCTGTGCAAGAGGTTTGTTCCTATGTATCTTAATGCGTGAAAAAGCAAAAATAGTCGGGGAGAGAAATAACTATTGTTGTGCAATTCGTGAACGATTCGTTTGTTTTTAACTAAACTTTTTCGTGACTCGGGACTCACGAGTCCTTTTTTCTTGTGACTCATTCAATTGTATTATTCATTCAAACGTTTGACAGCGGATTTCTACAACATGATCACTTGCTTCATACTCGGTCCTCCAGATCAGTTCACTGATCAACGTCTATGTACATTTGCAGAGAAAAATAGATCAAGGCAGGAACTTCATAAACGACTGACTCGGTGAACGCAGACTATAATAATTAATATATTTAGTTGATTACTGATGTCATGAAAAAATACAGATAAAGACAAGCACGGAAAGAAAAATAGATCAAGACAATTATTAAAGTAGTAGTTGATTGTTGATTGTAATGATAAACACAGATGAAATCGTACACTGAGCCTTTGCCTAAGTAAAAAAGACTCATAAACGACTGACTCGGTCAGTTTTATCATTCAATTGAACGGTTGTTTAGTTCATTTGAACGTCTGCCAATGGAGTTCTACCCCGACCGCTGGCTTCCAGCTCAGTAGCCTACTCTTCGTCCAACAGCTGTTAGTTTTACGTTCTCAAAGAAAAGTTGATCAAGCAAGTAACATTTTAAATACATGTTTGTAACAGATAATTGGACGCATGGCCTACAGTAATGAATGTAGATCCGAGTCAGTAGAAAGAGTCAAACTACCCATCACTAGAAACAAGAAACCAGGCAAGCCTAGTTCAGCCGGCCCGCAATATAAAGTGAAGATCGTTGTTGCCCACCCGGGATTCGAAGCCAGGTCTCCCACATGAGAGGCTGTGTCTTCAATCACTATCTCTACAGAGATATACAGTCACCCGGTGTCAGTAAAGCCTCTTGACATTTTATAATTTTTTCACAGGTATGTGTTTAATTTCTTTAATCGACCATTCAAAAAGGGTATTTGTCATGTTATTACATTGGACAGAGCTAAGATCAGATACAAGTGTATGATTATATTCACATCTTTACAGCCAGAGCCATTAGCAGAGGGGACCCCTTTGGGCATTATTAGTCATCAAACACTGGAAGCCTGTGGTACCTCCAGCTCAGCCATGGTAAAAGACCTGGCTGTGGCTGTGTTTGGAAGGGAGATGCTGGCTACGCATGGGCTGTCTGGAAAAATTGGCAATGCCAATAAAGGGACTGCCCCCAAGCCGGCACTCAATGAGGCAAAAGGTCAGCTCATAATTGGTAAAGATAACATTTAGACCGTAACTAAGCATATTTGTCTCACTGGCAAAACCGTTTTGTTAACTCATAAAATGTTTTACTTTGTCCCAATTTGGATATATAGAAACTGCAAAACTAGTTCCCCGAAAATACAAAAGATATTCATCAGAGCTGCAATGAGGGAAAAAGTGAATAATGTAATAACATAAAATTCACAACAGGTAATTAATTACCAGGTAAATTTACATACATTCCTGTCAATGTAAAGACATGTAATTCATGTTTTTACGAAAGGTCTTTTTTTTAACTACTTTCTATACAGATTTTCTGTGTTTTTCAGACAAGCTGCTGAGGTGTAGGGAGGATAGCCAGGGACCAACATTCTGCATGTTTGACATTTACCTGATGTGGAGCATATAACTAATTATTCCCCTACAATCACACCCTTTTCTTCCATTGCACATTTTCCAGGGATAATAAAATAATATCCAAAATAATAATTTGTGTACTTTTGTAGCATTTCTTAGTAGTTTAGTTTACCCATTACCAATTTCAATCAGCTGAGAGCTTATTAGTAATATTGTAAAATGTCTGGCCTTTAAGGTTTAATAAGAACTTTTTGAAAACAACAAGAATGAACACTGACTACTATAAGAGAACATGAAGAGAAGCTAACAACTATACACAGACACACACAGTTTATATCCTTTGACTTTTGCCTTTCTCATATACAGTCTCTCACAAAAGTGAGTACACCCCTCACATTTTTGCAAATATTTGATTATATCTTTTCATGTGACAACACTGAAGAAATGAAACTTTGCTACAATGTAAAGTAGTGAGTGTACAGCTTGTATAACGGTGTAAATTTGTTGTCCCCTCAAAATAACACAACACACAGCCATTCATGTCTAAACCGCTGGCAACAAAAGTGAGTACACTCCTAAGTGAAAATGTCCAAATTAGGACCAAAGTGTCAATATTTTGTGTGGCCACCATTATTTTCCAGCACTGCCTTAACCCTCTTGGGCATGGAGATTACCAGAGCTTCACAGGTTGCCACTGGAGTCCTCTTCCACTCCTCCATGACGACATCACAGAGCTGGTGGATGTTAGAGACCTTACGCTCCTCCACCTTCCATTTTAGGATGCCCCACAGATACTCAATAGGGTTTAGGTCTGGAGACATGCTTGGCCAGTCCATCACCTTTATCCTCAGCTTCTTTAGCAAGGCAGTGGTCGTCTTGGAGGTGTGTTTGGGGTCGTTATCATGTTGGAATACTGCCCTGCGTCCCAGTCTCCGAAGGGAGGGGATCATGCTCTGCTTCAGTATGTCACAGTACATGTTGGCGTTCATGGGTCCCTCAATGAACTGTAGCTCCCCAGTGACAGCAGCACTCATGCAGCCCCAGACCATGACACTCTCACCACCATGCTTGACTGTAGGCAAGAGACACTTGTCTTTGTACTCCTCACCTGGTTGCCG
>JACXGI010014272.1:0-19377 GCA_016801175.1 Esox masquinongy | reverse complement strand
CTACTAGTTAAAGGCATTCTAGGTTTTCAAATCAAACACACATTTCCTGAGTATATATCAGACTTTCTCAAAACTATAGACGCTGTTCTCAAATGCACGCCACATTGATTAAAACCCAGACGTACTCAAAACCTCATTATCTGTCATGTAAATTTAACCTTTCCCTCAGATGCCACACAAAAGCATCAATTACAGTGACACTACTGAACATCCACTGCACAATGCTGAGAGGCATTTAAAACACTATTATAAAAGTATTTGTGAATTAATAACCATAACATGTTCCGGAATTTCCCCAATGAATTTCCCATGATGATATTATACCATGGAAATCGAATTAGGTGTTAGAAATTGTGTAAAATGGTAACAGGTATGGAACACTGACTACAGGCCAACAACGTCAGTGTTGTTCAGAGACGTTCCTATTGGCTGTGCTATTGGTAAAACGTGTCAGGCTGTACAAATCTCATTCTAATAAAAGGCCTCGGAAAAAAGGAACAAAACTCACTATGGACTATGGTCTCGGTCCAAAGCATTGCTGTTGGCCTACTTTTTTGTCCAAGACAACACAGGGCAGCCTTTTTGACCAGCCAGAATGGCAGCGACAGAATGGGGTGAGAAGGGGTGTGTTTTGTGTGCGTGTCCAGGGCGGAGGGGAGGAGCTGGTACACTTCCCATCGGGGCCGTTTGTGGATAGCAGCTGCTGCCAAGAAGCCAGCCCCTGAGGAGATAAAGCAGGTGGAGAGCATGTACAGACAGATCTACAAGACAGGTACACACACAGAAAGACACACGCACACGCGTGACGCGCAGCACTGTTGATTCCTAACCGGTTCCTTGCTCTCCCCAGAGCCTAGGTTTCCTGAAGACTACCCGACCGGCTGTCTGCTGGGCTGCGTCCACGTGGCTGACTGTCTGCCTCAGGAGCAGTACAAGGACCAGGTTAGTGGGACCATGCACCTGCTTACACACACACACACACACACTCATGCTCCTGTACCCAGATGTACCCATGTTCACGATACATGCAGTTGTACAGGTGGGCGTCAGGCAGCCTGGTGGCGAGAGCATTGTACAAGTATCGGAAAGATCACCGGTTCAAATCCACGAGCTGCAACGTCAATAACCCACCAGTATGCCCTTGAGCAAGGCGATAAACCGTAACCGCTCAAAGGTTGCCATGGAAAATGGCCGTGACAACAACCTCATTCTCCATAGATGTCTCAGCGGGAGTTGGGATTTGCAGATAGGACCAATATAAGCACACACCCTCTCTTAACTCTGTCTGCGGGCCGTGTGTTGCCTGCTTTGGCTGGGGTGTCCTACCACAGACACTTCTGGGAGACAGACTGGATGCACTCGCAGGCTTGCTGGCGTGCCGTGCTAAGCACGTCTCAAGTCTTTTTCCTCTCCCACCCGGCCAAAAGAAACATTACACGGGACAAACCGCAAGTCTGGAAAATTTGATGGAATCATAAACTGTTCCCAGAATATTGTGTTTGACTGGCGAGAGGCTCTTTTTCCAAGTGGTAGTTATGGAAGCCTAAACGGTGTTGAAATGGTCACACAGGAAACATATGTCATTGTTGTTTAGAAGAATGGATAAATGGATTTTGTTGCTGATACACTCCAAATACTGTAGCTACATGGTAATGTACTGAACACAAATATAAATTCAGTGTGCAACAATTGGAACGATTTTGCTGAGTTACAGTTCATATGGGAGTCAGTTAACTGAAATAAATTCACTAGATGCCGTCAGGTCGCGTAAAAATGGACTGTGTGAAAATTGCAATTGAAGCAATGGATCTTCCTTTTCCACACACTTTTATTGCCAAATGAATTTCCCCTGGTGTCTTCATGAACTTTCCAATACCATTCTGATGAGTTTCCATTACTACAAACCATAGACCGAAGTCCTTCAGACTTCAATTTGATTTATCCGATTTGACTTTGTTTCTGAAACCCTTAAGTGTCCTAAACTGAATGAATTTGCACGATAGACCATTGTATTCGGGTGGTAGATATAATTTAAAAAAACAAGCGCATTTAAATGGTTTTCAATTAAAAAAAAGCGACTGTCATTGACATATTTTTGGTACCCAGGTTGTCACCGGGGGAAATGCCCGTGCTTTGCTGGTCTATGACACAAACAAATTTAAGAAATGCTGACCGAGGCTGTAATTGACTCCTACTATCGTGATGTCATTGGCTTTCCTCACCACTGCCATACAACTCGTAACCAGCAGAGGGTGGACGGCGCCACTTCAGCCTCATTCGCCGGCCAGCCATTTTACACTGACAGGAGGCGGCTGCATCGTTGTGTCCATGAAGCCAACTGCTGCAGAGCTACAACACAATTCCACGTAGAGCTCTGCCTTTCTCTATCATCCAAAACGTGATCCACCCAACAACGCAAGGTTGCTCTCCCACGTTCCCCTTACGTCTAAAGCAGTTGGTTAGAAGGGATTGAGTGAAACGCTTTATTTCGGGGAGGCAGATTGACTCACCCCCCCCCCCTCCCTTGATGAATAATGAATCAATCGGGTGCACTGGTGCTCTCTGTGGTCTTTAATCTTTTGCCTTTCATGCTGTTTAAATGTCGAGATGCCTAGCTGGCCCAGTAACACCACCCCAAACCACTATGACTGATGCCACAGCTATTTTTATTTACACACTTTTTATTTACATTGCTATTTTACATTACCAGTTTAAAAGACACTCTTATGCAGAGCGACTTAGTGTTAGGTTGTCTGATTAAACATGGATTGATTATTAGCTGTTCTAACCGTGGGGATGCTTTGTTGTTTTGGTCCGGTAATGGGTTATTTACAATGGTTTGGTGGTGGTGTGTTTCAGTTATTTACCATGGTTTAGTGGTGGTGGGTTTCAAGTTATTCACAATGGTTTGGTGTTGGCCGTTTTCAGTTACTTACAATGGTTTAGGGGTGGTAGGTTTCAATTATTTAACATGTTTTGGTGGTTGTTTTCAGTCATTTAAAGATTGGTGTGTGTTGTGTGTCTGTGTGTGTGTCTGTGTGTGTGTCTGTGTGTCATGTTCCTCTAGAGAAAAAAAGCGTCTAATTGACCTGGCTGTTTGTTTTATTTTTCCGGATGCAATGGTGACAGTGCAAACATCTCTGTGTCTCTGACATTCCTCCTCTCCAGTCCACACTCTCACACACATACTCACCCGTCACACATTAGCTTTAATGAGATATTGACACAGTCGCGGAAATTACGCACGCTTCTCCTTCTGCCTAGATTCAAACGGTGTTGGGGAGATGTAATTGGCTCTGATTAGTTTGCTGCACGTGTGATTCTGAAGTCATGATTGTGTGTACAGTTCGATCAGCCATTTTCATAAATGTTTCCTGTATAAATGGTTACGTTTAGCTGTCGCAACCATATAGACTCGGTAGAGCAAAAACTCTCTTGTGGTAAATGTTCTAGAAGCTAATACTGGGTAACTGTATGACTCTTGAATAGGAATCTTTCCCTTTCTTAATTTGTCTTTCTCTCACCATGTCAACCTTTTTTAGGGCCATGAAATTATGTTAGAGGCTGTGTCACTGCCCTGTCATGTGTGTGCCTGCGTGTCTGCCTGCAGAGAGGTGCGCACACACAGGCCAGCCATAAATAAAAGCGCCTTGCAATTGGTCCTTCCAGGAGAGGGAGAAAGGGAGAGGGGGAGGTGTGACAGGTCTGAAGCTACCCAGGACATGAGCATAGCATAAATACTTTATCGTCCCGCACGTAGTGTAAATAAATATGAAGGAGTGTTGGGATCCCTCTCCATTTCCTTCCCACTTGCCATTTAGCCGTCTGTTTTCCCATGTTAGGTAATAGGAGATAGAGTGGCGTAGCTAGCGCTGTGGCTAGCCGGCTCCCCAGAGCCGCGGTGTGTGAGGCAGGCAGGGGATTTACGGTACTGCATTGGCAAACGTGGCAGGAGAGAAAATGATGCATCCTCGGTCCCCACGGAGCTTACTGCCCGCCCACTCTGAAACCTGCTCCTGGTGATCAACAGCCTGCAGAGGGGAGAGGAGACAGAGAGGATGGTGTGTGTGTGTGTGTGTGTGTGTGTGTGGGGGGGGGGCTGGAAGCAGAAGGGAGGGAGGGTTGTCTGAGTGGGCTGTGGTGACACGGCTGAGGGAAATGGAGGATGAAGGCAGAACTGGGAATGGGCAGTGTTGGTGAAAAGGGCAGGTGCGGAAAATGAGAAGGAAAGTATGTCTAGGATTTGGGCTGGGATTAAATATGTATAAAGCTGGTATAAGTGAATACAGATGAGCTTGTTACTGAGCTGGAATTAAATAGTGTGTGAGTTTATTATTGGGGGAAGAAAGCTAAGACTGAGAGAACAAGACAAGTGGGGAATTTTGCGGGAGAGAAATATAGAACAGGTAAGTGCTTTTTGGAACGATTGTGAGAAGCAGGTTTCAACCTCGGGCTTATAACCTGATTCCCTCTGTTTAACTGGAACAGTTCTTCCCCTTATTAAACCACAGCTTATTGATCCATTCCTTTCCCCTTCCCTTCATCCCTTCTAAAGCTCACCGCCCCCCACTGATTAGTGTGCAGGCACCATTATCTATCCTCTGCCTCCATCTCCCCCGTGCTCACTCAGCAAGGGATGAAGACGTACACAAGATCTGCCTGCTGCAGAGACAGAGAGAGAGAGAGAGGGAGAGAAATACTGTAAATTAAAACAAAGCTTCACAGGAAGAGGGACAGCTAGAGGTTGTAGCTAGCGGTTGTATATGAAGAGGCAGTTTCACAGGGGGAGTAAGAGCTAGCTGTTGTATATGAAGGAAGAGATTCACGGGGGAGTAAGAGCTAGATGTTGTATATGAAGGAAGAGATTCGCAGGGAGAGAGTGATAGAGGTTTTACATTGCATTTGGAAAATTTAATTTATCTTACATCCCTGTTCTAAAATGCATGAAGTTGATTTTTCCCCCCTCATCAATCTACACACAATACTCCATAATGACCCAGCAAAAATACTTTTTTTTTTACAAATGTTTGCAAATTTATTAAACCCCCCAAAAACTAGCACAAACCGCTGTTTGACGACATATCTGTGGTACAATTTATATTTATGTAGTGTGTTCATGAGAGATTAGTTACAGTTTGAATTCTGGAGGGAACAACGTTCCCAAGTTTGAGTTTCATTCTGCAAGGGAAAGAAGCCAAGTCTACGCAGAGAAATGGTTATTTGCTGACAAATCAAATGTAGCAGAACATGAAACCCATTTTAAAAAAACGTGATTTGAATTGCAGAGGCTATATACTGTAAGCATTATAAGCACAGAAAGAGAAAATCAAGGATCTGTATGATTTCGTATGGAGGAATTGTCTAAGATCTCTCTGTGTGTTCCATGAATCCAGGCCATTATCCAAACACAGTGAGGTTTTGAATATGGGTCAGAGATGAACTACTACCTTTTTGAGAAATTAATGTACTTGTGAAATAAATTCTCTCTCTCGTGGAAGTTGTATTTTTATAACATAATATCACTTCCCAGTTTTGTGGAGCATACAATATAGGTCAGCATTTTCATTGTGTATTTTATACCATCCTTTTAGCTAATCTCAGGAGTGTCAGTAATTCTGTGCCCCTTTTCATATTCACTTGCACAGTTGCTAATAAAGTAACTTCTGAATCGAGACTAAATTAGACTTAACATCTACGGGCTGTCTCATATGTTTCCACATGGATAATCTCTGTAATAATGTAATGTTGGCATAAACTGCTAATTCATATCTTAGAACACCCCAGTCTGCATGAATACAGTTCCACAATTTTCCCAGTCAGAAGAGCCAGGTTTTTCACAACCCTCGCCCACTGCCTGTCTTAACTCGTAGGTCAGGCAGTCTAATCTTGTTCTCTTAAAGGAGATATATGTAGAAAAAACAGCTAGCCCCTGTTGCTCTTTCAGTGCAACTGAGTGCTCTATTGATTTCTATTGACTAGCCAGGGCCTGGCTGGTTGTTCTAAGTGTTTAATAACAACTGGCTATGAATCTACATTAGAATTAGTATTGTTATATATTACTTATGACGTAACCAGTTAGTTAAATTATGTTATGTGTTTGGGATTCCCCCTGTCTTTTTCTTCCATCTTACCTGGTCATACCTCTGGGGTGGCTGGCCTATGCTTGTTTGCAAAGCCAGAGGCTCCAAGTCTTGCCTGTGTTTCCTTTTTTGCTAATAATGGAATATTTATATGCTGAAATCTTTCCTGCCATCCACACACACGAAACAACATCTTCCTCCGCTCCTGTCAGTCGACTATGATTGTCTTCTATAACCCCGTTGTAGAAGACAATCAAATTCAAATAAAGGCAGAATGCAATGTTGTGCAAATCATTTATCCCTGTATTTAATTGAAAATGGCACAAATATGTATATCAAATGTTGCAACTGAGAAATTTTATTGTTTTTGGAAAAATATGTGCCCATTTTGAATTTGATGCTAGCAACGCGTTCGAATAAAAGTTGGGACAGGGCATGTTTACTAGTGAGTTGCATCACCTCTTGTTTTAACAACACTGTAAGTGTTTGGGAACTAAGTAGATCAATTGCTGTAGTTTTGAAAGTGAAATGTCTTCCCATTTTTGCTTGATATAGGATTTCAGCTTCTCAACAATTCGGGGTCTCCTTTATCGTATTTTTCGTTTCATAATGCACCAAATGTTTTCAATAGATAACAGGTCTGGACTGCAGGCAGGCCAGTTTAGCACCCAGACGCTTTTACTGTGGAGCCATGCTGTTGCAAAATACATGCAGAATGTAGTTTGGCATTGTCTTGCTGAAATATGCAAGTCCTTCCCTGAAAAAGACATTGTCTGGATGGCAGCATATGTTGCTCCAAAATCTGTATATATTGTTCAGCACTAATGGTGCCTTCACAGATGTGCAAATCACCCATGCCATGTGCACTAATGCACCCCCATACCATCACAGATGCTGGCTTTTGAACTGTGCACTGATAAGAAGCTGGATGGTCCCTCTCCTCTTTAGTCCAGAGGATGCGGTGTCCATGATTCCCCAAAAATAATTTCTAATTTTGATTCATCAGACCACAGGACAGTTTTCCACTTTGCCTCAGTCCAACTTAAATGAGCTTGGGCCCAGAGAAGGTGCCGGCGGTTCTGGATCTTATTTATATATGGTTTCTTTATTGCATGTTTTAACTTGCATTTGGGGATACAGCGATGTGCTGTGTTCACAGACAATAGTTTTTGGAGGTGTTCCTGAGCCCATGCAGTGATTTCCACTACAGAATCATGTCTGTTTTTAATGCAGTGCCGCCTGAGGGCCCGATGATCAAGGCCATCCAATATTGGTTTTCTGCCTTGTCCCTTGCATACAGAGATTTCTCCGGATTCTCTAAATCTTTTAATGATATTATGTACCATAGATTATGAGATCCCCAAACTCAGTTTTACGTTGAGAAACGTTATTCTTAAATTCTAGCACTTTTTGCCTACGCAGTCTTTCACAGAGTGGTGAACCCTTCTCCATCCTCACATCTGACAGACCAATCCTCTCTGGAATGATCTTTTAATACCCAATCATGTTACTGACCTGTTGCCAACTGACCTAATTAGTTGTGTGATATTCCACCTGGTTTAGTTTTTTAGCATTACACAACTTTTCCAGTCTTTTCTTGCCTCTGTCCCAACGTTTTTGAAACGTATTGCTGGTATCAAATTCAAAGTGGGCATATATTTTTCAAGAAACAATCAAATGTCTCAGTTTCAACATATGATAATGTTGTCTTTGTATTATTTTCTATCGAATGTAGGGTTTAAATGATTTGCACATAATTGCATTCTGTTTTTATCTACATTTTACGCAGTGTCCTAACTTTTTTGGAAACAGGGTTGTATTTGTTAATCTTGAAGTGGCGGTAGGGCAGAGTTAGGCAACTTTTTCTGCGAGGGTGGATGGTTGGAGAGCCTGAACAGAATTAAAGCAAAGACTTCATACACACAAGCCCAAAAAGAGACTTTGTTTGAGTGTGGCAATTTCATACCTTTATTGAGACGCAACCACAATGTCTTATTCGTGGGAATACTTTTGAAAATATTTCCTAAATTAACTTATTTGCCCCCATAAAATGTACCCTCAATATACAGCCCGTGGTCGAGCCCTGTTGTAGATGCTGATATGCCGGGAGTCCCAAATCCTGGTGTCGAGTCTCCTCGGGCGGCCGCCGCTGTTCATTACCCTCTTCTCTGTTTCTGTAATGTTGTGAGGCTTCAGCCACCCCGCTGTCTTCCCCTCCCTCTTCCCTCAACAACCCCCCCCCCTTCCCCTCCCTGACGGAAAATACATTGTTTTTCCACTCACGGCTGTGAAGGTGGATGTGGTCTTGAAGAATTCAATTTCGCCAGGAACCGTCTTCATTATCTTTGCGTGTGTGTCTCCGGCATGTGTGGGCGTCAGCAAGAGAAGCGAGCTTTGAACACTCACCCCAATTTGTAGATGTAGGCGTGCACGCGCGCGCACACAGACAAACACACACGCACAAACGCGCGTGCACACACACACACACACACACGCGCACACATGCGCGTGCGCTCCTCCTCCTCCCTGTTTCCGTGCTGGGCAGTTTGCCACGCCAGAGAGAGGTCAGACAGCGTGTGATTCTGCAGTGGTGTGTACAATGCATTCAGATCCAGTGCCTGGGCCCTGAATGATCACCGGTAAGACCCAGCGCTGGTCTACGACACCATGAAAAACAGACATGGCCCCTGCCGTGCTAAATGGCTCCACTGTCCTATAGTGTAATTTCAGTTCTGTTTTCAGAGATACTTTATTGAATGACACGCTGTTTCAGTGAAGGATGACAGTTGACGTTGTAGGTGACACGTGCCCAGTTCTGTTTCTGTGTATGTTTGTGTGTTGAACTACACTGGTAGTAATCAAAGGATCAACGATCCTTTGTTCAGTGTGTCCTTCCTGCCTCAGAAACAGCCAAAATAGTCACCTCACATTAGTTTCTGTCATGTTTTAAGAGCTCAGTCTTAGGTTGCTGATGGCTGTAATGTAGAATCAAAGAGAAGTAATTGAATTCCAAGGTAGATATGGATTTGGATGTTGAACGGGTTCAAAGAAACTCATTACATACACTTGCACAGTCAGTACATTTGTTGCCTTTGAGAATATTCTGGAGTTTTGATAAAAGCTGAACCATCACTTTGTCAACCTATGGCATGTCGCCATTCTACTTTACTGGCAACATCTTAAAGTAATAAAAACAATATATACTCAGTATATATATCATAGGTTTTTATTTATTTTTATTCTGAATACCCTTTTTATTATTTTATTTCAGTGCCAGGTTTGCTCAAATTGTTGGGGAAATGCATTAGCTGTCAGAGTGTAAATGAGGATTATATTGTTAGTAATAAATGGTAGACCTCCATTTCCTTTATTTGCGCTGTATTGACTATATTCTTCAGTCATTTTCTAAACCAGGCTTCCCCTTCCCCTTATTAGGCTTTGATGAAGCAAAGAGCAAATATATTTGCCATTCCTGTCATTCTGCTCTTGTTTGCAGTTAATGCCCAATGCCAGGCACATGTATTTAACAATTTCCAGCTCAGAATTGGGAAGTAAATTGAGCCTGATCCTGTCGAGAAACAACATCTAGCCAATATGAAGCAATATGGTTGTTGGCTTCTCTGATAGGCTATAAAGCAAGCATTGCACTTTGCCCATCCCATCTTCTCACAAGTGCCTAATGCCTCTTTTATGGGCTGTTTCTACACTTGGCTGTAATGTGGCGCAGTCGGCAGATATTTGGCGCTGATGGCCATCTTGCTTTCTGGAACAGTGGAGGACCAGTGTAGGTGTTCTGTAATGGTGGTGAATTAAATTTTATAGATATTCAGCTTTTCTTTCTCCCCGCTGAATTTATTGGTTTCCAATCTGTGATTATAGCCTTTGCTCACACCGCCCCCTATGGGACTTCTGGGCACAACTGTGATGTCCCTAGTCACTAGTGTTGTGCCTGGCTGTCATTTAACAGACCAGAACCTCCTCAGAGTAACAGACCCAAACAACGAGACCAGAACCACCTCCTACTCCAAGTAACAGGACAGGACCAGGACAGTACACCTCCTCGCCCCCCGTGCCTCCTTCCTTTCTCCCCCTGTTTCACAGCCTCTCCCTGAGCTATCAGCAGCAACTCCACACAGTTTCTCCTGTGTTATCTCTGGTCCAACTACAGCCAGTGGGAAAATCTCTCAAAGTCAAACTCAGATGCTCCCTGTAACCTGGACACTTTCTGTTTCTCTGTTTCCTACCGATTAGGATAAAAGACGTCACACCCTCCCGAGGAAAAATATAGTGTAACTTCACTATATCACTAGTGTTAGTGTGCAATATCACTGTAAGCATGCAACGCATGATCTTCGTGGTTTTTCACAAGTATAGATTCACATCCTTTGTGAGCTGTGAATGAGCCGCCAGGCCGGTGAGAACGAAAACCAACCACTTCCCACGGGGGGCTGAGTGAACACAGA
The DNA here is from genome assembly GCA_016801175.1 of Esox masquinongy. Classification (NCBI taxonomy): domain Eukaryota; kingdom Metazoa; phylum Chordata; class Actinopteri; order Esociformes; family Esocidae; genus Esox; species Esox masquinongy. The sequence continues at coordinate 8,834 of JACXGI010014272.1, read as the reverse complement.
TGGGGCACTCTTCTCCAGCACCCCACTATCAAAGCAAACACTCACCTCGGGAGACCAACGCGTTCGTAAACGCCCCCTCCATCTTCATTACCCTATGTTATGAAATCAAAATGTCCGCTATGAAACCGTTTGTTACCTGACTGAAACCAATCCGTTTAGTTGACAGTATCGGTGGTTAAGGAGCTGGATTTGTGGCGGCGATAAAAAGAGATTTAGGGGGGAAAACGAGAAGTTTTAAAGCTTAAGATTCCCTGGAGTTCTTTGAAGTCTGGTTTTGAAAAGCAGACTTGGTAATTTTCCCTAGGGGAGTGTGTGTTTGTGTGTGTGTGTGTGAGTGTGTGTGAGTGTGTGTGAGTGTGTGTGAGTGTGTGTGAGTGTGTGTGAGTGTGTGTGTGTGTGTGTGTAACTTGGGTTGAGGCAAAGGAAGTCGGGCAAAGCCATGTACTTGGTAGAGAGGTTGCCTAATGCGATGCAGATTTATGATGGCATTCCCTGAATGTACAGTAAATTCAACAGATGTAGGTGCAATGATTTGGATTTTAAGGAGTTTTCTATTTCTGTGTTCCTAGCTTTCCTCTTGCGTATTTAGTATCAGATTCCAAGTGCTATTTGGTATCAGATTCCAAGTACGTAGTACTTATTCCATAAACAATCATCAGATGGAATACTGAATTTAGGAATATTGTACACTTAGTAAACAATGTATTTGTAGAAACCAGTCAGAGCTTGCTGTACACTAACCCAGTCCCATTGGGAGGAGTGATCCAACAGTGGGAGGGTTGTTAAGTTTGCGTGTTGTGAGGCCGACCTGTTTTCTTGTCGCTCGAGACCTATGACAGGAAGTGAAGTCATAACCATGGCTGAGAAGTTCAGACTTTGCTAAGCTAGGCGACCTGCGTAAATCTCTTTGTGCAAACACGACTTCATTACACCTGTCATCGCTAGAGCTAAATGGATAATATGTCTTTTTAAAGACATGGCTAATAATGGCTAAATGGCTAATAATACGTTTTCTTTTTTATCATTGGGTTGTGGGAGTTTCTCAGTGACTCGGGATGTGGCTTGACAAAGATGTATAGACCAAGTATAGTTGGCTTCAAGCCACAGGACTTCTTGCAGGTATGTTGTGCCTATCTGTAGCTCAAGTAGGGATTAATATTTTGTATCATGAATTTTACAAGACAAAATTGCTGAGGCGGTTCATTAAATGCACATTTGTATATAATCAAAAGTCTGCCTGGCTACACAGGCTTGTTAGTTAGCAGACCATCCCGTAAATTCATGCATTCCACCTAGTTGAGTACAGAAGTTTTAAACACCCATATTGGTTTTTGTTATTGGTTATAATTATGTTGGTCTCGAAACCCATAAGCAAATCTAGCATGCGGTGATTAACTAACTAGCCCCTCCGTTTATGTTAATGTTAACCTTTACCAGATTTTAGGCAATATAAGTCATTGTAACCACATAAAGCAGCAAATGCTGCTGTATAGGAATTTAAATCAAAACCAGAGATCTTAGTCTATTGAATGATTTTTGCACGAGCCTGAAGCTCTGTTTTTTAGTTAAGCACACTGACACTGTGTAGTGATTGAACAACCCCACTTGCCAGCTCGAAGCTTCTAATAATCAGACATATCTTTCCTCGCTCTGAAGGTATTAATAAATATTTTTTATAAGAAAAGAAGATAAGTCAGTGTTGGACACTTAGATAATTAATAGCCACTCTCCAACTTGACAACATTTGAATCTATGGGTGAAGTAAAGGCTTAAATAATGAATCCAATTGCAGCCAAACTAAAGACAGCATAGCTGGAGTAGAAAGTGTTATCTACAGTAGCTTGCTGTCTGCTGTGATTGCGTCACTGAAGATGTTTAACAATGCTACTTGTTGAAGTAACTTTGGAGGCTTATAGGCTATTTGAAAGTAGTTTTGGGCATTGTGCCATTAAAGGAAATGGTTTGTCTAATCAGTTTAATTTTAGCAGGACCCATTAAATCTTTCTCTCTTTCAGTTTATGTTCCCCTGCTCTGCTTGTATGTGATTCATTCAGTACCTTTTCAAAGGTTTTTCAAAGATTCCCAAAACAACAATCTAGTTAAAAAGTTACGAAGGTATGATCAATTGGATGAGCCAGGATGGGTGTAACACGAATGACTCGACTTGAGGCTCAGCGATCTGAAAATCGACCTGCCCCAGCGTCCCGTCGTCAAGCTTGAAGTGGGTTCACAGCGAAGACACGGGTTGCTTCAGCCCCTGATGCCTGGAGGGGTTAACACACTGTCACCTCAAGACTAGTCCGCCTGTTTCTATATTCTCCGCGTGAAACCAGGCCTGACAGACCCTCTGCTTAGTGTATCTTTCTGCTCCTCTCTGGGCTCTTTATTTCTCATCTTTGCCAATCTCTCCCCTTCTCCCTTCCCCTCGTCACTCCCGTTCCCTTCCTCTCTGCCTCTCGCTCCGCTTCTCTCTCTGTCCCTGTCCGTCTCCCTGTGTGCCCCCTGTCTCAGCCCTTCCCTCTCTTCCCCCACACCCCCCCCACCAGACACACACACACACACACACACACACACACACCACCACCACCACTCTCTTCATTTTTAAAAGGCTGCTACTCCACAGCTCCCTGCTCCTGTGGCTCACTAGCTCCCTGCCAATGAAGGCCTTTTTATTGGGCTGAGATTGAGTGCAGCCAAGCGGGGCCTGACCAGGCATGGTCGGGGCCACAGCCACGCAGGCCCATTACCAGTGCTGCCGCCGCGCTGTGCTCTGGCCTCGGAGAGTGGGGGGGTGCGGGTGGGTGCGTGTGGAGATTGCTTGTCTCTGCCTCCCCTAATTGCCGACAGCAGCTGAAAGGGACGAAGAGAGGGATGGATGGATGGATGGATGGATGGTTGAGAGGGAGAGGGGGGAGGCAGAGGAAGAACAGTGTTGGGTTGTTCGCCGGTCGCCGATGAGACGCGCGCACCCATCAGTTTTGGGTCTGCTGCTGTTCTGTCAGAAGCCTGCGGTGTGCGTTTTTCTGCCGTTTTGGCTTGTGCAGATCATAGCGCCCCCACCCACCCACCCAGTCTGAAGTCACATTAGCAATTCATGCTTGATTGATTTATACGTGGTTGAGGACTGTGAGCTGATCCTAGACCTGTGTTGAGAGTCTACTTATACCCTGTGCATACGACAAAGACCAGTCTTGGGGGGGCCTCAGTGCGCTTTCTCTGCCCCCCTGAATTATTCTGTAATATCAACCTTACCTACCCAACAGCCCCGCCACACCTCAGAGTGTGTTTCTCTTCTCCAATAGACTTGGTGAATGCCATATTACTACGGACAGTTACCATTGCAGCCTACTGGCAATATCCCAGCCAATTGAAAAGAACGGTCAGTTTATTGACTTGGCTGAGTCGTCTGTGGCGGATGGTAAGGCTGCAAGCCTATTTCCCCCCTTTTCTCCGCTGGTTGTGTCTCCATGGGGGTTGTGTTTTTGGGCCTGTCTCCTCTGAAATACTTATGTCTTTATGAGGGCTGAGGCTGTTAACCCACGACTCAGCCCTCAGGAGCTACTGTGCCTTCCACGGTGAAGAATTTTCTCCAACAATTTGAATTTAAAATCCAACCTTTACTGTGCTGGTAAAGAATAGATGTTATATACTGTTTTCATATGTTTTTTTTTTTAAGTAACTCCACTTTTTGCACCGATATTTGGGACAGGTTAATATATCCTACATTTCTGTTTAGTACTCAGTCTCAAATCTTTTGCCTGCATTACTTTTGAGTCTGAAGTCTGTATGACCATGCACATACAGACACAAATGTCTCCTGCCAGACTATTTTCCTATCATGTTAACCCTCCATGGCCATGTCTGTGTCTATGCCTTCAGACAGTGAACTGTATATCAACAATAAATCTGATTGACCTGACCAGCAGCATACATGTGTCTTATACATGTCTCCTTTAGGTTGACCCTTTGACACAACCAGACATTGGGTATTAAGTTCAAGTTCACTTCAAAAGGTTTATTTGTCATTTGCAATAACAAGTTACGGCAATGAAATGCTTGGTTTTCCTACTCCCGACAGTGCAGTTAAAAGTTAAAAAGTAACAGTAATTATAATTAAAAAAAATAAGAACACACTCAGTCAGTAATAACACTAAACAAAAACACACATCAATAATAATAACTATACAACCATACAACCGTAGTGCAATGTAAAAGTGACAGGTGTGCATGATATAAGTGGCAGATGTGCATGATATAAAGTGACAGGTGTGCCTGATATAAGTGACAGGTGCGCATAATATAAGTGACAGATGTGCATGATATAAGTGACAGATGTGCATGATATAAAGTGACAGGTGTGCATGATATAAAGTGACAGGTGTGCATGATATAAGTGACAGGTGTGCATGATATAAAGTGACAGGTGTGCATGATATAAGTGACAGGTGTGCATGATATAAGTGACAGGTGTGCATGATATAAAGTGACAGGTGTGCATGATATAAAGTGACAGGTGTGCATGGACTATGGATGGGAGGGAAGCAAGCGAGTTTATTTACATAGCACAATTCATACATCGAAGCAATTCAATGTGCTTTACAAAGAAAACTATTTATAAAAATACAATAACATAAAAACTAATACTTCCCTCTTCAGGGAAGAGGGATCCCTGAGTTGAGCAGCCTTACAGCCTGTGGAAAGAAGCTGTCCCGTAGCCTGTTTGTAAAGCCTGTAGCTTGGTAAACAGTCTGTGGCTTGGGTGGCTGGGATCTGTAGTGATCTGTTTGCTCCTCCTCCTACACCTCTCTGTGTAGAGATCCTGCAGGGATGGCAGGTCAGACCTTGTGATGCTCTCTGCTGTTTTAATCACCCTCTGAAGTGCTTTGCGGTCGAGGGCAGTGGTCAGGATACTCTCGATAGTGCATCTGTCGAAGTTGGTGAGTATCCTGGAATCCATGCCAAATCTCCTTAATCGGCGTAGGAAGAAGAGCCATTTCCTGGCCTCCTTCACCACGAGGTTAGAGTGATGAGACCAGGTCAAGTCATCACTGATGTTGATCCCGAGGAACCTGATGTTGTGAATTCTCTACTGCAGACCCATTGATGTGTATGGGGGCGTGGTCTCCCCGCCGCTACTTCCTGTGATCAACAATCATCTCCTTCGTTTTGCTGATATTGAGCTGGAGGTTGTTGTCCTGACACCATGAAGTCAGTGACCTTACTTCGTCTCCATAGGCTGACTCGTCGTTGTCAGAGATCAGGCCTATGATGGCGGTGTCGTCTGCAAACTTAACGATGGTGTTGGAGACGTGAGTTGCCAGGCAGTCATGGTTGAAGAGAGAGTACAGGAGCGGGCTCAGCACACAGCCCTGGGGGGAGCCGGTACTGAGAGACAGTGAGGAGGAGGTGGTGTTGCCCATCCGCACCACCTGGGGTCTGCCCGTCAGGAAGTTCAGGATCCATATGCACGTAGAGGGGTCGAGGCCCAGATCCCTGAGCTTAACCACCAGCTTGTGGGTCACAATGGTGTTGAAGGCTGAGCTATAGTCAATGAACAGCATTCTCACACATGTGTTCCTCTTGTCCAGATGAGAGAGTGCAGAGCGATGGCGTCCTCTGTGGATCTGTTTTGTCTGTAGGCAAACTGTAGCGGGTCAAGTGTTGCAGGCATGGAGTCTGTGATGTGTGTTTTAAATAGCCGCTCAAAGCACTTCATGATGATTGGTGTGAGTGTCACAGGGCGGTAGTCATTCATGCAGAGGACTTTTTGCTTCTCAGGTGATGCTCTACCAGGCCTAAACTGCAGCCATCTTCAGTGTTGGTTTGTTCTGAGGAAATTCTGACGTAAGTTTTATCATTAGCCAATGAAGGGGGCATTTCAGTCAGAGTTCACTGTCACTTCACTGACAGCAAGTGAAACCATAGCAACATTGGCAGCGGGCAAATCTGGCGGTACTTGATCGCTATGTTGATGTTCATGTTTTTTTGTTATTACACATTAACAACAGCATTATTGGCATTGAAATGCCTGTTTCCCCCAAATTTCCTCAACAGTGCAGGGATAAGTAATAGAATAGAATAAATAACAAATAAAAAGCATTAAAAAGGAAATAGAATAAAAAGGAAAATCAGCAGTGTAAAAATTATCTTAACTTTAGGAATGTCAGCTGAAGTTTCCCCTGTTTGTGAGTGCCAGAAATATATCCTTAAACATTTCAAGAATCGAAGCAATTTGCTGAGTTTCAGTGTCTCAATATTTTGATGAAGGCTGGCGCGTGGTACATTATATAATGAATGAGATGAAAGATTTTGAGAAACGTATTTGTATGTTTTTTTTGTTTTACGGTATCCATGCTAATGTGGATTTTAATTATGAGGGAAAAGCATTGTATGAGGAAAAACTTTCAGTGTGTAAGATGCCTACGTTATCAGAAGATTTGTAATCTGGAACAATGCATGCTTTAATGGATTCAGAGTTTTATCCTTTGTTAGTGTGTCTATTAGGACCACATTAGATAATGCCTGATGCATTTGAATTGAGTGTTTGAGTGAGCCTTGGTGTTACTACGGCCCACTGCTTCATGCCCTTTTGATTAGTACGGCATGGAAACAATTAGTCTGGGGGAGGGAGGAAGGAGAAGCAAAGCCGGCTTGATTCAACAGCTTTAAATGCTAATTAGCTAATGGAGGATGAAAGAGTGTGTTTTTACATGAGCTCACTCAGGCGCTGGATACAGCTACACTTAATTCATCTGGGTTTAGACCGACCACCACCATTTTGTTTTCTTTTTAAAACCTGGAAAAATACTACTACTGCCATCTCAAAGTAAAATGTGCTTAGTCACTCCCAAGTTAGTCTTAGGTGAGAACCTTTAAACACACATCGCAGCAGGCAAATACCCACATGAGGGAAGCATTTCTGGTCTTCTGTAATGGACTGGCTTTGCCAGTCCTGGAAATAAACCTCCCCAAGGCTAGTTGAAACAAGGAGGCCTCTCTTTCTCAAAACTGCCATGTTGGGATTCTTGCTTTAGGATATAGTTTTTTTGCCCTGACTGAGATGATTAAAGTGGATAGTTTTGCTGTTCACAGTATGTCCAGAGTATCCATTCCAAGGCTGTAATGTAACAAAATGTGTAATAAGTGAAGGTGTCTGAATACTTTCCAAATGCACTCATCCTGACTCGCCCAGAACAGAACTGATTTTTTTTTTTTTACATTCGCACCTCGGTCATTTTGCAGACATTTATCCTGAACCACTTAAGAGATCAGTTGGGTCTTCTAACGCTAATTGGCAGACCTTTCACCTTCGACATTCGAATCGGCAACATTTCAGATTGTGGCCCATTGCTCTAACAGTTAGACCAAACGTGTTCTCCCATAACCACTCTGAACATTGCAGAATTGGTGAGAGACTTACGACAGTACTTTTCCACTTAAGCAGAGAAGCACTCGGAGGATAAACCTTACTCCACGCTACTGGGGAATCAGCCGTTGTCGAACTGCCAAACATAATCGGTGCTAGTCTTTTTCTGCCGAGTCGTAAACCAAACCGCCCCTGTGGAGTCTGTGAAAGTTGTTCACTTGTTTCGTTGTCACAGGGCATGTGTAGTCCGTTTGACATTGAGGGTGGTGTGGAAAAGGCCGCTGCATCACCCATCCCATTTGGTGGGAACCACCCAGTCGGCGAGCCCACCCGTCCAGTTTGTCTGTCTGGTCATTTCTCCTAAAAGCACGGGATTTGTCACAGCTTTCGCTGCTCTTTGTAAAGGAGATAGAAGAAGAAAGCCTGACGTCACAAGAAGCTGCCACTTCCTAGCTCATCGAGATGCAATCATGACGCTATCTGATAGCTCAGGAGGAAATTGGATGAGCTGAGAGTCGCTTCACCCGGACAGATTCGAAAGATGAGTCCTTTGTCACGAAAGTGTCAGTCAATTCCCCCCTACTCTCACTTGATCAGCCAATCAGTGGAGGGAGAAAGAGCGGTTTCTTCTTTCCCTGGCTCCATGCTATGTGCTGGGATGGTTAATTAAGTGTCTAACACTGCATCACCTCCGAGCTAAGGCCTGAAAGTGATGTTCCGGGTGTTACATTGCTTACATAAAACTGTCACGGTAGAGATTTAATTGCGACTATCATAACAAGCCACAGCATGATAAAGATTTCATTTCTTCTCTTTTTCCTTTTCCCCAACATCCACTCATCCCTCTTCTCAGACGATGTCTCTATTAAATCATGATATATAGACCGGATAATGATTTACACATTGCAAGAATGTCATGGATGTCATATTGTATAACCTTGTTGCCAAGATCGTTCCAGTAACCAAGGTATTTTCACTGTGTCATATTGGCTGTCATAGAATGTAGACAGATGAAACCGTGGTAGCCGACTGGCATTGAGCGTCAGATTTCTTTTCACTTTTTAAATGCATGCTAGGCTAAAAAGTCAAGCAAACCAGTCAGCTTCATGTACACCGAATTCTTTCAACCATTTAGACCTTCATTTTTACAAACTTAACAGTGCAGATGTCAAGAATGATTGTTAGCAGAATGACAGTTTGTGTAAACCTTTTCTAACAACTCTTCAGTATCTACTGTGTATTGGATTTCAACTAAAATTCATACTCTACCTTCTGTGCTCTACCTTACTAAACTTGGTCAAATGAACAATGAAAGTAGGCACATTGCAACAATTCTACTCTGTATCTAAACAAACCCACCCACACCCCCCCCCCCCTTTGGCATTACTACAGATCGCTTTGTAGACTTTGCGGCTGTTAAATACACTCACTTTTACCCACTGTTTTGTTAACCACCTTCAGACATCTG
>JACXGI010014271.1:0-19354 GCA_016801175.1 Esox masquinongy | reverse complement strand
TGAACACTGGTCAGCTAGTAGAGCCCAGAGCCCAAACTAAACATGGAGAAGCTGTGTTTAGCACTTATGCTGTACACAACTGGAATAAACTACCAGAAGATCTTAGACGTGCCCCAAACGTATCCATTTTTAAATCCAGGTTAAAAACACTACTCTTTTCACGTGCCTACGACTGAGCACTTAAACTTAACCACACTGTCTAGCCTTATAGCTTCCTATGTTTTTATCCCATTTCTAATCTTTTTTTTAATATTTATGTTTTCTTATTGTATTTCTATTATTATGATGTTTTCATTTGTTTTGATGTTTTAATTTGAGTATTTGTTTTTATGTTATTGTATTTTTATATATTTTATATTTTATTTTTCTTTGTAAAGCACATTGAATTGCTTCGATGTATGAATTGTGCTATATAAATATACTTGCTTGCTTGCTTGCTTGCAACACATTCAACATTGCATATTTTACCATACACTACAATATGCCGATTCATTTAACTTTGCTTACTTTTACGACCTAGAGGTTCTTTGTGTTTTTGAATGGGCTTCAGCGTTATCACACATGTTGGCTTATGTTATGGAAATTCTTGAACTGATGTATACTTAAATCTATAAATGAGTTACTAGTTAAAAGTACTGAGTCCCTATGTTTAGATAAGAAAAGGAATGTAGGAGAGGGGGATCTGGTATTTGTTTATGGTCATCATTGAATGGTGTCAGTAGATCATTGGGATATTCATCAATCTGTCTATCTGTTTAAACCATCAGTGTATCTGTTCTTTGTCCAGATGGTGTGTGTCCCTTCTGAGTTGAATAGGTCACCTACAGTGTCTTTAGGTCCTTGGGATAAGGTGGGGGGGACAGCCCGCCCTTTGGGTGTTACCTATGTATTGCTGACAGCTGGGTAGTATCTTACCACACCCCTTTTAACTGTGATAAATACTGACTCTTCATGTATTTTCCTCAGAGATTCCTCAGAGGTTTATTCTGTAAGCTTTTGATACATCTCTCTATTTGCAAATAAACTGTTAATTGTGCCAATTACTCCTCTGTACTTACTCCTAAAGAAGTTCCTATCAATGGAATTACCATCACACTTACAATTTGTTATTTGACAAAATTGACAATACATTTCAGAAATAACTTTTATTTAAAATTCTCACTGAATGAAAATGAATATAACATAAAGTAGGAACGCTTATTCACCACAAATCGAATAAAACAGCCAGTAGGCCTACTCAAAATAAAAGTTATAGGCTATTGCTATGCAACACTAAAATGGAACAATCATTTTAACACAAGGTCTTTCCAAGAGTCATTGATCTTTAAAACTTCAGAAATATTATATACTTTCTTGGCCACATTCTCTAGGCTACTACAGTTGTGCTCAAAAGTTTAAATACCCTTGGAGAATTGGTAATATATGTACCATTTGTAAAGAAAACATGAGTGAGCAGGCAAAACACGTCTTTTATTTCTTATGGGATTCACATTCAACTGTAGGTCATAATAGAATGGCACAATCATAAAACAAAACATGGCAACAAAGAAAAGAATGTCTGCGTACCCTTAGTTTTTAATACTGTGTATTGCCTCCTTTAGCATCAATGACTGCATGCAGTCTTTTATAATAGTTGTCTCTGAGGCCCATAATTCTTGCAGGTGGTATAGCTGCCCATTCGTCTTGATAAAATGCCTCCAGGTCATGCAAAGTCTTTGGTCGTCTTGCATGAATCGCATGTTTGAGTTCTCCCCAGAGTGGCTCGATAATATTAAGGTCAGGAGACTGTGATGGCCACTCCAGAACCTTAACCTTTTCTGCTGTAACCACTGGAGGGTTAACTTGGCCTTGTGCTTAGGGTCATTGTCGTAATGGAAAGTCCAAGAGCGTCCCATGTGCAGCTTTCGTGCAGAAGAATGCATATTGTCTGCCAGTATTTTCTGCTAACATGCTGCATTCATCTTGCCATCAATTTTCACAAGATTCCCTGGGCCTTTAGAGCTCACACACCCCAAAAACATCAGTGAGCCACCACCATGCTTCACAGTGGGGATGGTATTCTGTTCACTATAGGCCTTGTTGACCCCTCTCCAAAAATAGCGCTTATGGTTGTGACCATAAAGCTCTATTTTGGTCTCATCACTCCAAATTAGTGTGCCAGATGCTGTGAGGCGTGTCATGGTGTTGATGGGCATATTGTAACCGGGCTTTTTTGTGGCATTGGCGCAGTAAAGGCTTCTTTCTGGCAACTCGGCCATGCAGCTCATATTTGTTCAAGTATCGTCGTATTGTGCTCCTTGAAACAACCACACCGTATTTTCCAGAGCAGCCTGTATTTCTCCTGAGGTTACCTGTGGGTTTTTCTTTTTATCCCGAACAATTCTTCTGGCAGTTTTGGCTGAAATCTTTCTTGGTCTACCTGACCTTGGCTTGGTATCAAGAGATCCCTGAATTTTCCACTTCTTAATAAGTTATTGAACAGTACTGACAGGCATTTGCAAGGCTTTGGATATCTTTTATATCTTTTTCCATCTTTATAACGTTCCATTACTTTGTTTTGCAGGTCTTTTGACCGTCCTTTTCTGCTCCCCATGGCTCAATATCTAGCTTGCTCAGTGCATCCATGTGAGAGCTAACAAACTCGTTGACTATTTATACACAGACACTAATTGCAATTTAAAAAGTCACAGGTGTGGGAAATTCACCTTTAATTGCCATTTCCACCTGTGTGTGTCACCTTGTGTGTCTGTAACAAGGCCAAACATTCAAGGGTTTATAAACTTTTGATCAGGGCCATTTGGGTGAATTCTGTTAACAATATGATTTAAAAAGAAGCCAAACAACTATGTGATAATAAATGGCTTCATATGATCACTATCCTTAAATAAAATTATATATGCATGATCAGTCATATTTCAAAATCAATGCCAACATTTCACAATTTCTGCCAGGGTATGCAAATTTATGATCACAACTGTATTTCTTTTAACAGATCTTGTGTTTGCAAGACAGCCTCGGCTGTACTGCCACGACCCGGTACAGTCCTCAAACCATGTTACTCCCCTCAGGATAAATCACAAGCACAAGGCGTTCTTTTGATTACAGCCGTTTATTTGCACATCCATGCCGTGAACATGCTTTCAACATGCTGCGAGAACTAGACAAAAAACAAAATAAAATGAGTGCAGTGCCATACAGAGAATTCTCATAAAGAATAATCATTAAATAATTCCATTTACTAAAATGTAGGTAGGCTATCATGCTGCTATCATGTGAACTTTGCTAGCATATTAGTAATTAACTAACACTAGCATATCCAATAACTCAGTACATTGTAGAAAGGTACATAAACCTTGTATACCTCATTTGCCGTGTTAATTTAAGAGGAGTAAGAAAGGAACTTCCAGCTTTTCACTTCAATAGATTCCACTCTTCATTAATGTACCATACAGCAACGTAACTTGTGACATTCTCTGTCCAGCGTTCACAGGTGCTCTGCCTCCTGTGGCAGCGCGTAGCAACTAATTATACTAATAACCCGACCCACTAGCACAGGAATATTGGTTCCGCTATTGAAATACCAGGCAGGTAAATAAACATGTTCTTGCTTGTCTCTTAAATATCAAAATATTATCTTATTAAAAGTTAGATTATTCTAAGAATTAACTTTTAAATTAACTTAAACTAAATCTGACTCTGATGGCAGCTACAAACCATACGGAACGCTGCCAAACTGCAGAGCTCTGCAACCCCACCCTGGTATGCCACTGCAGATACTTGTTCTGTAGCGAAAATAACAGCTAAGTCCTAGGCCCACATGACTTGAACTGGGCTTGACCAATTCACTTTGATTTTATGTCTGTATTGATATGTTTCTTGAATGTGAAGTTGAAATGTTATGATTTGCCTAATGCTGGGGCGTAGGTTTGATTTCAAATGTGAGGGGGACGGACACTGGTGTAGCGTGGTGATGCCGGACCGAGGTGCAAGCTGTTCTTACATGGACCCCCCCTCAGGATGAAAAATTGTGAAGCAGTATATACGCATGGAAAGCCAATCCTGAGGTCTATGATAACCACATAGAAACACATGATATTAAATAAAATTACAAAAACCATCTCATTGATTCTGCTACAACAAACACTCAAAATACATCCTTCAGCTATTTCATTTAATAATACTTAGTTAACATATTGTCTATGATGTGTGCTCTTAGTGAAGAGCTACTACAGACCTCTGTATTTCAGTGTGTGTGGCTGATATGATCTACATGTACATTTTGCCGGTACTGTACTTGTATTTCACAACCTCACCTCCCAAGCTCCACCACTCTCTTGCATGACTACACTGGTTGACTCAACATCCTTCTGGTTCTGTAAATAAATATGAACATTCAAGATATGGGCTACACATAACTCATTTTATTTAAGTTATCCACCTTTAAAGACAACATTTCACCTCAGCTACACGGTTGACCTTTTCTCCCTGGCTGTCTGATCCAGCAATGACAAGGACCTTCTCACAGTCACCATCTGATCCTGCTAAAATGCAGGACATATGACATGAAGAACTTTATCTACACTGCAGAACCAGATGGCAATGTTTGATCTATAAGACCTACATTAGGTTCAAATGTCAAATGCTGCTACTTATGTAGGGAACTACAACATTAGCCAACTTTTCAAGAGATCAACTATTAAGCTAGTTAGTTAGTTATATCTTCTAATTTCTCATAGCTAGCTAGCTGTACCGCTCACTTTGTCTTTGCATAAAAAAACGCTTGTTTGTCTAACTTCAGTCTTTTCTTGGCTGGTGTCCTACGGTGCTAGCTGTGATTGAGGTGAACCTACTGTAATGTGGACTGTTTGCTAGCTAGTGAAATAACGTTAGCTAGCAAGCGAATATATATTTTGCAACTATCATTCATATATAACGTTAGCCTAACCACACCTTACCGGTTTTAGAAAAACACTCTGATATGATAAATACCTACCTCATTCACACGTCACGGGAGATACAGTAATTAGCTCGAGGTATTGTCAGCTAGGTTACCAAACTTTTATGAGCGAGAGATCACAATTGCTAGTTGCAGCCGTAGCCTCTACTACCGTAACCAGACCTATCCAGCAACTACCTCAAAGCAAAGTGCCTGCGTGTGGTCCTAAAGCCAGTCTGATTCAAATTACGCAGTTGCTTACCGTACTGCCACTGCAACGTTCAAAATAGTTTGAGCTTTTCTTATAAGAGATGTGTTGGTAAAAAGTGGGGGGGACAAAATGCCATTTTCAAAAAGCGGGGGGGACATGTCCCACTCATGTATAATGAAACCTACGCCCGTGGCCTAATGGCAAATTATCATTTACTGCAAGCACCCCACAGCGACATGTCGGTGTCCCCATCTAGGACTTTTCCTCTCAGATCTCCCCAATGATGCCAGCGATTTGCTAGTCAATGGGAAAAATATCTGTTACACTTTGCCCACCCCCTGTAGTTTGGACACTGGTTAGGAGTGCAACAAATCACTTTCTCGCATTCACCTTCACTGATATCTGAGCACTTTATTTTATTCGCAACAGCCACGTCTTACAATGCAAAATATTTAGGACTGCTTGTCAGGCTACTTGATACATTTCAAAAAATGACGTGTTTTTAGATTCTGCATCAGATAATATTATTTGAAGTTCACATTATGGGAAGTTTATTTTCTTGTAAGTTTTTTTGACCGGTCTCCACCTTGCTTCGTGTATCGACTGAAATTACATAGTCAATAGGGCTAATTTGGATACCTTATATGGGTAATTGTAGGCGTTCTTTGGGCGGAGACCGTAATCTCATTCACGTACACAGAAGTATAGTATGGGTTGGATTTATCAACGGAAGCATGCGTATGTGTTGCGTACGCCAGTTTGATAAATCCCAATAATTTTGTGCGCACGCAAATAGTGGGATTTCCACATAAGCCAGAATTTAGTTAGAAACATACGCAAAATTGATACATGAGGCCCTAGACCACCTTCTTCCATTGCTCCGTTGTCCAGCTCTGATGCTCACGTGCCCATTGTAGGCGCATTCAGCAGTCACAGGGGTCAGCATGGGCACCCTGACTGGTCTGCGGCTTTGCAGCCCCGTACGCAACAAAGTGCGATGCTTTGTGTTCTGACACCTTTCTATCAGTACCAGCATTAAATTTTTCAGCAATTTGAGCTACAGTAGCTCATCTGTTGGATCAGACCACACGGGCCAGCCTTCGCTCCCCACGTGCATCAGTGAGCCTTGGCCGCCCATGACCCTGTCACCGGCGGCCAAGGCTCACTTTTCCATCCTTGGACCAGTGGTTCTAACCACTGCAGACCGGGAACACCCCACAAGGGCTGCAGTTTTGGAGATGCTCTGACGCAGTCATCTATCCAACACAATCTGCCCCTTGTCAAAGTTGCTCAGATACTTACGCTTACATTTTTCCTGCTTCTAAAGCCTGATTTATGCTTCTGCGTGTCTGCGTTGTTAATGTCATGTGCGTGTGTAAGCAGACGTGCTCAGCATTTATAGTTGTGCAGCCTTGTGCGGCCTTGTTGTGTAGATAGCCATTACACTTCTTTGGACAAGGTGGCAATGTCGCGCAAAATGTTGGTTTGTTTGCTTGTAAATTAGGAAAGCTAGATCGGGGAAATAATAGGTAGCTTGATCGGGGAAGACGGTTTCTAGAATGGCGCGTTTGAGAGAACTAGTAAAATTAAATTAAGAGGAGGAAGGAAAAGAGAGAAGACGCTTGGCACCTGGTTTGTTCGCTTGTAGAGCAGGAAAACTTCACACAAGTATCTGAATAGTTGGTAAACTGTATAATAGCTATCTAGCAAGAATACAGTGTGCTTGTTCAGCAGATGCGTAAGATGGACGAAGGGGTGGATTTAAAATATTTTAGCATGTCGGCTAATCGTTTCAACGATCTTCTGCATCGCTTGAAACCCTTTATTACACATCAAGCCACCCACTTCATGCAATCCTGCTTCAGGGGACAGTTGCTATCCCTCCACCTGCAAACCTTCCTGGGATAGGAGTCACCATCCCCATGGCATCGTTGGAGATGCTGCTTTTCCATTGCATGTAAATCTGATGAAGCCTTTTCAAGATAAGCAATTGTTTATTCATATTCTGAAAATATTTGGAGGGTTAAATAATAAGCAGATAATATATTAGATTAATAATAGGGTTAGGGTTATATACTTCATACTTGTAAATGTTCTGCCTTCTATTTGCATCCATTGCACATTTAGAATTGCCATATGTAATGCATTTGCATTAATTGCAGATCTATATATACCACTTGTACATACATATACTTAATACTTGTAAATAGTTTGCCCTCTATTTGCACTTCTGGTTAGACGCAAACTGCATTTCTTTGTACTGTACTTGTTCAATGACAATAGATTCCACTTTGTCATTGAACAGTACAAGTACAGTACAACAAAATGGAGTTAGTCAGTGGGTATTTTGTTATTTTACATTTCAATGTATATTCTGCTTTAACAGGTGCCAATCTGGACAAAAGCAAGATGATCTACAACTATCAACATTCACGGGCCAGACGTGATTGAGAAC
The DNA here is from genome assembly GCA_016801175.1 of Esox masquinongy. Taxonomy (NCBI): domain Eukaryota; kingdom Metazoa; phylum Chordata; class Actinopteri; order Esociformes; family Esocidae; genus Esox; species Esox masquinongy. The sequence continues at coordinate 11,752 of JACXGI010014271.1, read as the reverse complement.
TCATTTGGTATGATGGCTGTAAGGTGGAGAATTCTAGGCAGACCGTTGGAATTCCTACCAGACAAATGTACACATGTTGTGAAGGCCTGTGCTGCACTGCAGATCTATCTGGCCTATACAGATGCTGCCAAAACACCAAAGTATACAACAAAGCAACAAAGTATATATCGCCTAATTTCACAGACTCTCTTTTGAACAATGGCAAGGCACAGCCGGGAAATGGAGAAGACAGGTCACAGAGGGAGGCACCTTGGCTGACGCAGGGAGGGCCTCTCAGGCTGCTGTTGGAGTCCTCAATGACCTGATGAGGTGTTTCATGTGCCATGGCAGGGTATGGTGCTGAGGGCTGGCCTACTGAAATCTCAGTAAATTATTGACATACAAATATATGACAAAATAAAGAGATTTTCTTTAAATGTGTATGTACAATTGTAAGCGTAACAAGGTATTGCAAACAGTGAAAAGAGCAGACTATTTAGAACTTATTGTTTAAAATGCAAAGAAAGTGCACTCAAGTGTTTTGTTCAAATGTGCACTTTCTCTGCATTTTAAATCAAAGAATATAAATAAAATTAAACAATATTGAATCAAATAACTCAAAATGTCAACATCCATGAAGTGTGCAAATTATTATCATTCAAATCACAAACAAAAGTTACTTAGTCACTTTGGAGAAAGATTACTTTAGCCACATCGGGGTGTGAATTCAAACAGTGTCTTCAGCACTTTCCCCATCTCAAATAAAAGCTGATGGATTTTGAACTTGGCTAGACCTTTTTTATGTTGTGGCAGTTTGCGGATCAGGTCACCTATGGTGTGACAATATCTTGCAATATTGTCATCAAACTCTGATGTGAGCATGGCATGTCTCTCTTCCCTCTCTCATTTCTGCGCGGATCCAGAAGGTTAAGTCGAGCTGTCAGGTCATCGTCGAAAACCGACACATTTAATTTGCATTTAATGTTGGATGAACAACTAGCTAGCATGGCAAAATAATACTATTAGTGTTAGCTAGCCAAACTCGTTTTACCTAACTAAAGCATGGCAAAACAGTACTATTAGTGTTAGCTAGCCAAACTCGCTTTACCTAACTAAAGCATGGCAAAACAGTACTATTAGTGTTAGCTAACCAAACTTGCTTTACATAAAACGTCTGTTTCTACAGATACAATTGTGGCAGCAATATTGATAGCTACATCTAAATATAACTACATTTAACTGAGTAGTTGGCTAATTAACGCAGCCATGCAAACAAACGACTGGTACATGTAAAATGAACGAAACGGAATCACTGGAGTATACACTTTCAGTACTTGCAGTTTAGTTTCTCCAACAATGTGACTAAAATTTTCGTTTACTCCCAGTCCATAGGGATAACTCAAGTATATTGAAAAAAACTTCAACTAAGTTTTGTTTTTGTTTCCTGTGTCGATAATACGAATCTTTAAACTTTACTGGCCAGTTAGCTAACGTTGTAGTAGAAGTAATCAACACTGAATTAGCCAATTTGAAAAACTGAACTTACCTCGTTTGTGTCCTTGCCAAAATTGGAGTTGGTTTAACTGTGGTTTATGTGCCCGGACAGCCAAGAAAGCATTATATAAAACGGAGGTACTTTTTTTCCCTCCTGCAACTCGTCTTCGTTGATACAGGAAGTCAAATTTGGGCAGAATTCTGTACTCTGAATAAAAACCCTCCCATTCAATCAATCATCGTTTGTGCGGCTCTGCGGTTCACGTACATGTAGCTACGCACTTTTAGATTTTTGAGCTGGTGCGCATAGCCTATGCGGACTGGCTGTGTGGGCCTGTGCTGCCCTCTGCGGTGTCCGCGGATCCTATACAGACGCGTTTGACATCGAAGCATAAATCAGCCTTAACACATCAACTTTGAGGACAGAATGTTCAGTTGCTGCCTAATATAACCCACCTTCTGACCGGTGCCATCATAACGAGATTTTCAGTGTTATGCACTTCACCTGTCAGTGGTCATAAAGTTACGGCTGATCGTTGTATATACAGTTAGGTCTGGACACAAGTTTTGTATTTTTGGCTGTTTACCAAAATATATTCAAGTTACAAGTTAAATAATGGTGGGCTTAAAGTGCAGTCTCTCAGCTTTAATTTGAGGGTATTCACATCCAAACTGGAGAAAGGGTTTATGAATTACAGCTCTTTAATATGTAGCCCCTTATTTTTCAAGGGAACAAATTGACTTAAAAGCTGTTTCATGGACATTAGAAGTTGCCAAACCAACAGTTTGGTACATTCTGAGAAAAAAAACACTGGTGAAGACAATAGTGGCAAAGTCTACACCTGTCCATGAAACAGCTTTTGTGTGAACTGTCCCAAAATTACTTTTGGTCTCTTAAAAATAAGGGAGCAAAATGTTAAAGAGCTGTAATTCCTAAACCCTTCCTCCAATTTGGGTGTGAATACCCTCAAATTAAAGCTGAGAGACTGCAGTTTAAGCCCCAATTCATTAGTTAACTGTAACTTGAATGTATTTTGGTAAACAGCCAAAATAACAAAACTTGTGTCAGTGTCCAATTATTTCCGGACCTAACTGTATATTTGTATATATACAGTGGATATAAAAAGTCTACACACCCCTCGTAAAATGCCAGGGTCTTGTGATGTAAAACAATGAGACAAAGACAAATCATGTCAGAACTTTTTCCACCTTTAATGTGACCTGTAACATGAAAAATTCAATTGAAAAACAAACTGAAATCTTTGAGGGGAAAAAATAAAAAACTCACAATAACGTGGTTGCATAAGTGTGCACACCCTTAAACTAATACTTTGTTGAAGCACCTTTTGATTTTATTACAGCACTCAGTCTTTTTGGGTAGGAGTCTATTAGCATGGCACATCTTGATGTGGCAATATTTGCCCACTCTTCTTTGCAGAAGCGCTCCAAATCTGTCAGATTGCGAGGACATCTCCTGTGCACAGCCCTCTTCAGATCACCCCACAGATGTTCAATTGGATTCAGGTCTGGGCTCTGGCTGGGCCATTCCAAAACGTTAATCATCTTCTGGTGAAGCCATGCTTTTGTGGATTTGGATGTGTGCTTTGGGTCATTGTCGTGCTGAAAGGTGAACTTCCTCTTCATCTTCAGCTTTCTAACGGACGCCTGAAGGTTTTGTGCCAAAATTGCCTGGTATTTGGAACTGTTCATAATTCCCTCTATCCTGACTAAGGCCCCGGTTCCAGGTGAAGAAAAACAGCCCCAAAGCATGATGCTGCCACCACCATGCTTCACAGTGGGTATGGTGTTCTTTGGTGATGTGCCGTGTTGTTTTTGCGCCAAACATACCTTTTGGAATTATGGCCAAAAAGTTCAACCTTGGTTTCATCAGATCATAACACATTTTCTCACGTGCTTTTGGGGGACTTGATGTTTGTTTTTGCAAACTTCAGCCGGGCTTGGAAGTTTTTTTTGTAAGAAAAAGCTTCCGTCCTGCCACCCTACCCCATAGCCCATTCATATGAAGAATACAGGAGATTGTTTTCACATGTAGCACACAGCCAGAACTTACCAGAATTTCCTGCAGTTCCTTTAATGTTGCTGTAGGCCTCTTGGAAGCCTCCCTGACCAGTTCTCCTTCTTCATCAATTTTGGAGGGAAGTCCAGTTCTTGGTAATGTCTCTGTTGTGCCATATTTTCTCCACTTGATGATGACTGTCTTCACTGTGTTCCATGGTATATCTAATGCTTTGGAAATTATTTTGTACTCTTCTCCTGACTGATATCTTTCAACAATGAGATCCCTCTGATGCTTTGGAAGCTCTCTGCGGACCATGGCTTTTGCGCTGAGATGCAACTAAGAAAATGTCGGGAAAATCCTACTAGAACAGCTGAACTTTATTTGTGATTAATCAGAGTCACTTTAAATGCTGGCAGGTGTGTAATGAGTTCTATTTAACATGAGTTTGAATGTGATTGGTCAATTCTGAACACAGCCACATTCCCAGTTATAAGAGGGTGTGCACACTTATGCAACCAGGTTATTGTAAGGTTTTTATTTTTCATTTTTCCCCCTGGAAGATTTCAGTTTGTTTTTCAATTGAATTGTTCACATTATAGGTCACATTAAAAGTGGAAAAAGTTCTGACATGATTTATCATTGTCTCATTCTTTTACATCACAAAAACCTTGCATTTTAACAGGGGTGTGTAGACTTTTTATATCCACTGTAGTTAATAGCTCTCTGCAATCAGGCATTTTCCCAACATCTCTAAAAACAGCTGTCATTAAGCCCTTATTAAAAAAGAGAACACTGGATGCATGTATAATGAACAACTATAGACCTGTATCAAATCTCCCTTTATAGCCAAGATCATTGAGAAGGTTGTCTTCAATCATTTCACTCAGGCTTCTGGCCTCACCACAGTACTGAAACGGCCCTGATTAAAATTTTTAATGATATACTGATTCCGATAAAATAACAGTTCTGGTTCTATTAGATCTCAGTGCAGCATTTGACACTGTAGATCATAGAACACTTATAGATCGGCTGGAAAATTGGGTAGGACTCTCCGGGACACTCCTTGGTTTGTTCAGAACTTATCTAGATGGCCGGAGTTACTTTGTCACCATTGGTAATCATGAATCTGATAGGGTGGCTATGACATGTGGAGTTCCCCAGGGATCAGTTCTCAGACCGCTTCTGTTCAATCTCTATATGCTACCTCTGGGCCCAATTCTACAGAACAACAGCATTAACTACTACAGCTATGCCGATGATACTCAAATATATATGGCTCTCGAACCATATGACAACAGCTCAATAGACTCTCTGTGTCACTGTATAGATCACATAAATACCTGGATGAACCAAAATTGTCTACAATTAAACCAAGATAAAACTGAGATTATTGTGTTTGGCAACAAAAATAAAAGAACAAGTATTAGTAAAGAGCTGGATTCTCGGGCCCTTAAAACCAGGGATCAAGTGCGTAATCTTGGTTTTCTGATAGACTCAGACCTCACATTTAACAGTCATATCAAAGCGGTCACCAAAACAGCATTATATCATCTTAAAAATATAGCCAGAATCAAAGGCTTGGTGTCCCAAAAAGACCAAGAGAAGCTAATTCATGCTTTTATCTCTAGTAGGGTTGACTACTGTAATGGCCTCTTAACTGGACTCCCCAAAAAGACTGTAAAACAGCTGCAGCTCATTCAGAATGCTGCTGCTAGATTGTTAACCAGGACCAAGAGAACAGAGCACATCACTCCGGTTCTTAAATCATTGCAGTGGCTTCCAGTCAGTTACAGAATATATTTTAAAGCGGTGCTTTTAGTTTATAAATCTCTGAATGGTTTAGGACCCGAATACATTTCTGATATGTTTGAAGAATATAAACCGAGCAGGGCTCTTAGATCCATGAACACAGGTCAGCTAGTAGAGCCCAGAGTCCAAACTAAACAGGGAGAAGCTGCGTTTAGCAGTTATGCTGTACACAACTGGAATAAACTACCAGTAGACCGTAGACATGCCCCAAACGTATCAATTTTTAAATCCAGGTTAAAACCACTTTTCTTTTCACGTGCCTATGACTGAGCACTTAAACTTAACCACACTGTTTAGCCTTACAGCTTTTATAGCTTCCTATGTTTTTATCCCGTTTTTATTCTTTTTATATTTTCTTATTCTATTTTTTATTATTATGATGTTGTTTTGATGTTTGCATTTGAGTATTTGTTTTTATGCTATTGTATTTTTATATTTTTTCTTTTTCTTTGTAAAGCACATTGAATTGCTTCTATGTATGAATTGTGCTATATAAATAAACTTGCTTGCTTGCTTAAGGTGTTATACTGCTCTGATAGTGTCAGTCATTTGAAGTATCCATATTTATCTGATGCAGAATATTGTATTATAATACCATTTGAGGTAAATGTCCTGAAAACTATTGCAATGTGACATGCAAGTACATTCAGTTTGGCCAAACAGCGGCGGCATAATAGCCATAACACAATACCTGTTGTTCTTTGTGACTCAGTGAGGACCCATAAAGTCCGCCATGATGGATTTTCCGCCATTTTGGATTTTTTGAAAAACACTAAAAAATCAACTCCTCTGGCACCAAATGTTCGATCTTCACATAATTTGATAATTGGCATCTAGTAACAATGGTCTTCAAAAGTTAAATCAGCCAGGCCAGTATGTCAAAAAACATGGATGCAATTGACCAATGAAAATGTGCGGGGGCGTGGTTTTGCACATATGTAGACACATCTCCTACAAGGATAATGGTATAATAATTCTACTTGGTACTTATGTTGACAAGGACCATACGGAAAAAATGACTGCAAGGATTTTTTTATCAACCACACAGTGGCGCTAATGAGGTTTTTCACATTAGCAAGGTCACCATACTTACCCCGTTTGAGATACAGCATTGAAAAGAATGAGATAAGTCCATCTCCTCATAAGAAACATATTTGCCATTGGGACTCATTAACTTTGCTTTAATGGTTTGGCGGCCATTTTGAATGTGTGAAAAACACTAAAAAATTAACTCCTCAGGCACCAAATGTCCGATCTACACGCACTTTGGTATTTGGCATCTAGGGACCAAGGTCTTCAAAAGTTATATCAATCAGGCCAGTATATTGAAAAACATGGCCACCATTGACAGATGAACATATGCAGGGGCATGGTTTTGTACATATATAGACATCTCCTATAAGGATAATGGTATTATGATTCTACTTGGTGCATACGTTGACAAGGATGATAATGACTGCAAAGATTTTTTTATCATCCACACGGTGGGGCTATTGAGCTATCCCACATTTGCAAGCTCACCATGCTTAACCCATTTAAAACAAAACCTTGAAAAGAGGTGTACAAGTCCATCTCCTCCCAAGGAACATATTTGCAATTGGGACCCATTAAGTCGGGCGTAATGTTTTTTTGGCAATTCTGAATGTGTGAAAAAATGCTTCAAACGCTACTTCTATAGAATCAAATGACCGATATTAAGTGTTATTACATTTGGTATATATGATCAGGTTTGTGAGTTTAGTTTATATGAAAGATGTTTCTATTTGGCCACATGGGGATACAAGTGAGAAGGAAAAACCATACATGTAATATTAAACAGCTATGGACATGAGTTGGATATGTGTCCTATTGGAAAAACTGCAATCTGGCTACTAATAGCTTAATGCTGAAACCTGCTATATGCTGCTTGCAGCTTTATTTATTATTATTATTATTCTCCAGGGCCATTTTCAGAGGCCCATAGCTTGGTCCCCTCTGGTTCATAACGCTCCAAACTTTGCCTGATTGTAGACGGCCAAGGTCCGAAGGACATCATGGTATCCATACTCCTCATGGTGGCGCTGGAGCACTCAGTCGAAAATGGAAAAAGTGAAGCTCAGATCTCATGAACAGAATGTCATAGGAACACGCAACCAAGTTCCAGATATAACCCTTCTCATGCTGACCAAAAAAGTCTCTGGGGTCTTTCAAATTCGCCCCTTGGATTTTCCTCCATTTTGAATTTGGTGAAAAACTCGTTAACGACACACTTAAACGACATCTCGTTAAAACACACTTAAACGACATCTCCTCCGAGACCGCTGAATGGATTTGCATGCTGTTTACTGTGAAGGAACTTTGAACCCTTATCTTTAAAAGTTATATAAGGAAAGTTGATATCTCAAATAGTATTGCTGAAATCAGTGACTGAAATTGATGTGGGCGGGTCTATGACTATATAAGGCCATAAATCCAGATGGGAATATCCGACAGCTACCAAAGGAATCATGCCCATTGACATCTCTGCCACAAATGGACAGCAGAAGTCAAGTATAGAATGACCTTATGGGGGCGCTATAAACCTCACCAATGTTTTGTGTTATTTTGACATCTTAAATGACATCTCCAAGACCGTTGAATTGATTGGCATGTTGTTTGCTGTGAAGGATCTGTGGACCATTATCTCTAAAAGTCTGTAAAAAAGTTGATAACTCAAACAATATGGCCGCAATCCGCAAATGAATTTGACATAGTTATGGCAAATCTTTTATAAGGCTATAAATCCTAAAAGGATTATCCAAGAAAGATGCTACTTGCTTTACAGATACACACCAAGGTCAGGAACGAACCCTGAAAGGTAGGAACAGCTAGCTCATGAACAGTGGTGCTACAAACCTCACTGATTTTAAGAAATGCACCAAAAATCAGCTAAATATGTCAGCCAAAAAATATGTCTAAGCCAAACATTCTTCAGCTTACCAAGCAAAACCCTTTCCCATTCAAAGTCAATGGTATTACGAATTCAACCTGGGTGACATATCATTTTGGCCACTGCGTGTGCATGTGACGCTAGAGGAAAAGGATTTTAGCTGTCACTCAGGTGGCTAGCAAGCTCAAGGCAAGGTGGCTAACGCAGGGTGGCTAACGATAGTTGACTAACGCTAGGTGGCTAACGCTAGGTGGCTAACACAAGATGGCTAATATACGCACTCCTCCCTGCACACTATCACACATTATATTCTCTCTTCACATACAATCCACACTCTCCTCCCCCCACCCCTCACCAAAACACACAGATATTCCTACCCTACCCTCTACTCCCTCCCTCCAAATACACTTTCTCTTGTCTCTCTTTACACACTCTCTTGTATCTCCACATAAAATGACACACACATTCTCCTGTCACTCAGCATACAGACATTTCTATTTTCATCCAAGAAACCCGACTCCTCCCCCACAAGCACAATGTCCCATATCTCTACACATAACACATACACACATTCTCCACTCTATACACACGTTTTTTGCCAGACCGCATAAGCGAAACCGGCCAAGAAGAGCGAATGTCTCTTACTGAGTAAGTGAGGGAGTGATAGGCTATCCCTTGTTAAAAAGCATAGTAGTTAGAGACAAAGACTGCCATGCAGCTGACCGCTGTTCCAGTCTCGCTGCAGACAAAAAAATTACGTATTAGGATTTGTTCGCAATAGACAAAAACTTTGTTGGCTGCAACCTTCAGTAGCTATGTTATAGTATGCCTAAAACAAAACTTTAGGCATAAAATTGTGAATGTTTCTGGTGGATTTTCAAAATATGCATCTGTGTATGCTATTTGGGGTATTATAGATCACAACCCGTTGAGACTATCTTGACTGCTGGCAGGCCCTGTGGTGTAGTGGGAACATCCCGGTCCTTATATATAATGTTGTGACCCTAGATCGATTCCCTTCTCAGACATTCCAAATTCTGTATGTCAGAAATGTTTATCCACTAGGTGCTTTTCAGCCATCAAACAGCAACACATATCTGTAATACCATGAATTTCATATATTTGAGAGAATAATTGTATTACGTGACCCCTTTTATACTGTTATAGTTTTCCAAAGAAATGAACCAGCCATGGAGTGATTGGAGTCATTGTTTTCGTTATAAGTAGGTTGTATAGCTATTAGCTAGCCATCTACAGTAATCTTTGTAAAACAGTACACTTTAGTTCTGTTAACAATTGTTTTGTTGCCCACTTTATCTCAGCAAAATTGTAATGTCTGGGGTAAAATTTACATTTGGAGAGGATAGAGAGCTGTTGGGACTACCAACAGCCCTTGAGGTGTAGTGGGAACATCCCTGTTCTTCAATATTCTGACCCTGGTTCGATTCCCCTCTGAGATGTTCCAAATTTTGTATTTCAGAATTGTATGTCCACTCTGTACTTTTCAGCCTTCACACAACAATATATATCCCCTCTGTAATACCATGATTCTCATATATTTAGGTGAAGAATTGTTTTACGTGACCCTTATATACTGTTATTGTTTTCCAAAGAGACGAATCCGCCATGGAGTGATTGGAGTCATTGTTTTCGTTATAAGTAGGCTGTATAGCTATTAGCTAGCCATCAACAGCAATCTTTGTGCAAGACTACTGTTTAGTTCCGTTAATAAATGTTCTGTTGTCCACGTTATTTCAGCAAAAATTTAAAGGCTGAGGTAAAAGCTGCATTCTGCTGTTTAAATAGGGTAATGATTAAAGACAGTGTCTGCCACATAGAAAACCAGGGATTGAAACCTGCCAGCGACAACAATATTCATCCCTTCTAATCGGCTGAACTAGGGTTGCCTTGTTCCTTTTCTGGTTTCAAGGTCTTTTTGTTTTGTTTTGATTTCCTCTTCTTTGATTGGACATCCTGACTACTAGCGGCATTGGGCATTTTTAAATAGCAAAGATGTTCTCTAGTGAGAGCATGCAGTGAGATGCTTCCTGTGCCCCGCTTGGCCCCCTGAAACACTGCTTGCAGCTTTAATCACATGTTGTGTTCGTATGGTTCATTGATCATATTTTTTTCCTCATCCCTGGAATAAACCATGGCATCTGATAGCAAACACAATGTTACTGGCACTGTTACAGCAACAAACATAGGGTTTATGTCATCAATAACACAAGGCTGATGGCTGTTGTAGTTTCTGGTGCTCTTTGAAAGGAAAAGTGAATGGTAATACAGACATGGGAACATGTCACATTTTTGCAAGTCTCAAGTCTTAACCTTAAAGGCTCAAGTCAAGTCCTAAGTATTAATGGGCAAATCTCAAGTTAGTCCCATGTTCATCAGCTCAGATCGAGTCACGTCACAAGTCCTTAATTTTTGGTTTCAAGTCAATTGTTAAGAAAAAAATGTGTTATACAATTGAGATGATCAAATCTTTTTCTGTTGTTGAACTCTTGAATGAGCTTAAAGGAACCTAACGTTAAGTGGGTTGTCTTAATGTATTTCTATGTTGTAAATTGTCTTTATGTATTTAGAATAAAAAAATATTAATTGTAATTTGATCCTTATGTAAGGATGTTAAAAACAAAACAAAAATGTTGTCCACTTTGAAAAATAAACTAGGGAGTGCAATTGCATGCTTGTAAATTTGAGAATATACCAGAAATACCTAGCTAACAAAATGAGATGCCATAATGGATAGGGGGGCGCTGGACCAAAAAAGGTTGCGAACCACTGATTAACCTTTATGCTTCCATTAGCCCAAATCATGTAAAGCAACTAAATTGCTTTTCATAATTATGCAGATGACATCCAAATGTACAGTGCCTTGCGAAAGTATTCGGCCCCCTTGAACTTTTCGACCTTTTGCCACATTTCAGGCTTCAAACATAAAGATATAAAACTGGAATTTTTTGTGAAGAATCAACAACAAGTGGGACACAATCATGAAGTGGAACGAAATTTATTGGATATTTCAAACTTTTTTAACAAATAAAAAAATTGGGCGTGCAAAATTATTCAGCCCCCTTAAGTTAATACTTTGTAGCGCCACCTTTTGCTGCGATTACAGCTGTAAGTCGCTTGGGGTATGTCTCTATCAGTTTTGCACATCGAGAGACAGAAATTTTTGCCCATTCCTCCTTGCAAAACAGCTCGAGCTCAGTGAGGTTGGATGGAGAGCATTTGTGAACAGCAGTTTTCAGTTCTTTCCACAGATTCTCGATTGGATTCAGGTCTGGACTTTGACTTGGCCATTCTAACACCTGGATATGTTTATTTGTGAACCATCCCATTGTAGATTTTGCTTTATGTTTTGGATCATTGTCTTGTTGGAAGACAAATCTCTGTCCCAGTCTCAGGTCTTTTGCAGACTCCATCAGGTTTTCTTCCAGAATGGTCCTGTATTTGGCTCCATCCATCTTCCCATCAATTTTAACCATCTTCCCTGTCCCTGCTGAAGAAAAGCAGGCCCAAACCATGATGCTGCC
>JACXGI010014270.1:0-11620 GCA_016801175.1 Esox masquinongy | reverse complement strand
CACTATACTAATACTATTATCCCACTAGTAACATACACTATACGTATTACTATTATCCCACTTGTAACATACACTATACTAATACTATTATCCCACTAGTAACATACACTATACTAATACTATTATCCCACTAGTAACATACACTATACTAATACTATTATCCCACTTGTAACATACACTATACTAATACTATTATCCCACTAGTAACATACACTATACTAATACTTTTATCCCACTTGTAACATACACTATACTAATACTATTATCCCACTTGTAACATACACTATACTAATACTTTTATCCCACTTGTAACATACACTATTCTAATACTATTATCCCACTTGTAACATACACTATACTAATACTATTATCCCACTTGTAACATACACTATACTAATACTATTATCCCACTAGTAACATACACTATACTAATACTATTATCCCACTAGTAACATACACTATACTTAGTACTGTTATCCCACTTGTAACATACACTATACCTAATACTTGTAAACTTTCTGCCCTAATCTATTTGCCTTTAGTATTGCCATTTGTACTGCATTTGCCTTCATTGCATATCTACTAATCTAATCTATACATACAGCAACACAGGGGTCTGTGAATCTGTAATATGGGTGTGTCTACAGGTAATTGTGGGTGTGTCAACCTGGAATTTTGTTGTCCAAACGCAATTGGGGTGTGTCTGCCTGAAAAGAGGTGTGTCTGCAGACGGTGACCAATTAAATGAAAAACCTGAATAAATGAGTGGAGGAACATAACGAATGCAGATGCTTCCATACAGGTGCACTGCATGATACAATTAAGCAATTAACATCCTGTCTTGCTCTCTGGCACGTATACAAATGCTGAGCAGATCCAGTTGACCTCGATTTTGGGTCAAGATGGCAAGAGGGAAGGATTTAAGTGACTTGTGTTTCAGTAGGTACAGGTACATCTAATAGGGGGTGTAATGAGGGTGTAATGAGGGTGTAATGGGGGGTGTCTAGAAGAGTGATCCTACCTGTAATAAGGGGTGTGTCCGGGTGGCAGGGGGACGGTCAGAGGATCAGATAATTTGGGGGTCAGGTAGTTAAGAGGGGTCCCCTGTTTCCTGCTAGCTTCCATCTCCTGATAGACGTCTGGGGAGAGGTGGAGCAGACCTTTCTGGGCTGAGGGAAGGGAAGAGACGGGGGAGGTTTGGAGGTGGGGAAGGAGGGAAGAGAGGGGGGAGAGTACGGTAAGAGAAGGATGGGGGAGAAAGAGGGGTCATTATAGCACACATTGATCCCTGGCAAAAATAAATTGCACACATTCCCCTGTCAGTCAGTGACAGGGGCCACTGACGTGTGTGTGTGTGTGTGTGTGAGGATGATTACATGTGGTCTGGCAGACCTGCCTCCTGCACGCACACGCGTGAATACACACATTTATTTACATTTTGGGATTTACATATATATTTTTTTCCCCTCACAATCTCACGTTTTATGAAAATCTAAACTGTAATGTTCTCAGTAGCCCTGGCTACAGAGTGACTTCTCAGGCAGAGAGGGCCATTCCCACGCAGCCGCTCCACAAAGTGGAAAATACAATCCCTCAGGGTGCATGGGGAGGGGGGGTCTTTAGACCCCCTGAGTGAGAGACGAGACCCCCTCAATGCAACAAAAGTCAAACTCTAAATTACCTACATCACCGCCCTTTGGGAAATCAATTTGGGAGGACTATTTGGGTGTGATTGTAGAAAATACAATTTCCCACACATCACATACATTCAGGACTTAACATGGCTATTTCCCAACGCTGGAAATGTTTTGCATGAACATAAGCAAAGGTAAGCTACTTCTTAAAGACATGTCTTTGACGGTTGAATGAGAACAAACTTGACTGGCATTGTGTTAATGCCACATTAAAAGGTGATATTGCTTCTCTGTTAAATTCCATGTCGTTGCTATAACAGCCATTTAAAAAAGCCACCTAGAAAACCTGCCCCTTCATGGGAATCAAATTTCAGTCCAGGCTCGGCGCTACGGGGGGGGCACTGCCCCCTCAGTTAGAAACTCGTGCCCCCCCAGTTTTGGTTCCCCACATACACAGCAGAATGTATATGAATTAGACCTGGTCTGGTTATCACAGGCACACGTCAGGATTGGCTTTACATGCGTATTTACCGCGTCATCATTTTTCGTCACGTGGGGGTGTGGGGGGATGCTGATGGTGGACAGCTTGCGGAGTGATTAGATATGCCCCTGCATTTTAAAAAAGCCCCCACAGTTATCTCATCCTGCCCCCGGGCCAATGCCCGTCCAACGGCTTTGTTCTGATGCCGTTTCTGCCCATCACAACACAACTCCCCGACTTCAATAACTGTCTGTGCTTTTCATATTGCAGATATATAGGCCGTGTGCGAGTGTGTGTGTGTCATAACAATGTTAGGTTCAGGTTCCAGGCTACAACACGCGGATTATCCAGAATAATTTAAACAATCGCCATCCTCTTTCCAATTTAACCAATTACCATCCAGGTTCTGACTCCAACCCATCAACTATCGTTCCAGAAAAAAAACCTCTACATGTTCAGGGTTTCCTGAACAAATCCACCATTTCCAGAATGTCTGGTTCAGATTTGAATCATTGTGTTTAGTAAAGTGCAAACTTGATGGACGTAACGTAGTCAAAAGATCAAAACATTTTAGTAGTCTGGAACAAGAAATAATTGTTACTGCCTACCAACAGTCACGTAGATGTTTTCTTCAAAATAATTTGTAAGATGTCGTTATATTTCATTTTTATCTTCAGTCAGGCTCTTTTTGCTCCTGTGGGGACAACTGTTGAATAGGAGTTGTCATCAAAAGCGCGGTGAAATACACCACCATTCCTGTATTTTCTATGCAATGGGCCTACAGTACCTTTGTAATTTTGAAGTCTACTACAATTTAGGTTACAGGCTCGACAATAATATAATTAGCGTTACAATAAAGTGCTCTATAAATTAAACACAATTATTAACAATCGCCCATGTGTGTGTATGTCTATTTGATAATTAAGTCATGACATGTCACTTAGGAATTTACTGAGTTATTGTCCAGGCTTCCAATCTGACTTTTGTGGCAGCAGTGGTGCTACTGAACTAAAACCCGGGTTAAATGGATAAGACACACATATGGCCAAAGCGAAGACACACTGGGCACATTGGACATGGTCGGGTTGAGTAAGCTGGCCAGATAAATGATGCATGTGTGGAAGAATGGTAACGTTTGTCACAGTTTGGTATGGTGGCAGGACACTCGCGCAGAGGAATCGTCAACATAGGTTCTTTAACACAAAGACTCACGTAACAACGCCTTGAGGCACGAACAGGGACGTCACAAGAACCGTAAACAACTAGCAGGAACGTCAATTAAGACAATGAACGACCAAGACACAGGGAACAAGACAGAAAATGAGGGGCAAATGAGACACAAGTGTACACAATAAACACCAGGACACAGACATTTAATAGAAAGCACTGATCGGTGGATGAGTTATAGAATAAAACGGACAAGCTCTGCGTTTTATTCACTTGGACAGGATAAGATCCACTCAACCAAGTAGGTAGGCAGTTTGGTTCGGAGCATTTGTTGCTATGGTTTCTGATCAGGCTACAGCTCATGCTCCCGTACTGGAGCCGAAAACTCAGTTTGCTCAAGTTCTGGTCGGACAGAGCTCGCTACTTATCCAGTTTATATTAAACAGCATTCCAGTTATTCTTCAATCAATCACCATCCTGGATGTAAAAAGTTTTGTAATACAGTTAGCTATCATCCATGATTATTTTAGAGATTTAGGAAAAATCTCGGCATAAAACGACCCAACACAGATGTATCTGGTGAAGCTGGAGTGGTGTGGGCTTCGGTGTGTGTGATAGTGTGTGAGTGTTTATAAGTATGTGTGTCTGCCTGGGTGACTGTGTAAATAAGTGTGTGTGTATGTGTGTGTCTGGGGATGTGCGAGAGCGTGTGTATGTGTGTTTGTGGGGAAGGGTGAGTGCGCTGATGTATAAACCAGGGCAGTTTGTTGCCTAGCCAAGGTCAGCAGTGAAGGCCGGAAGAGCAGAGCAGCTGTGTGTGTGTGTGTGTGTGTGTGTGTGTGAGAAGTAACAGCTGTGAGGTTTCTGCATGACTGACGTCCCTCTTCCTGTTCCTGTTAACATGGGCTCAAAACACACACACTTGAGCAAGAACATAAATATGTAAACTTTCTGCACACACTGAGAGCAGCAGCCTGCATTGTCTCAATGACAAGCCCAATCAGTAAAATATTCACACCCTGTGCCTCCAGTTATAACACAACACAGCTAAATATTGGATGTTGCTAGATGTGATGCTTACATATCCAAACGACATGCTGACAGTTTGCTAAATATTTCTTTTCATTGAATTGTGAAAGACAGTGAAATAAACTGAGTAAGTTGGAAGAAAGAAAGCAAACGAGAAAGTGACAAGAAAGCGAATGAGAAAGTGCGGAGCGCAAAGCACACACAAACACACACAGAAACAACATGTTTACACATTGCCTCTATCCCGTTTGAAAACTTGTGATAATAATTAATTTCTGTTCTTGCTGTCAGTCACAGCCTTTGTTTTAGCAATCATGGTTGAGCCCTTTATGCTAATTACGGGATCAGGATAGAGTCAGTAATTTGGGATGTGGACCAAACCAGAACCAATGGAGCTGAGTGACAAGTTCAATTTCCACTTTGAAAAGTGCACCTCACAGACCTTCGAGAAGGGAGGGGAAAACATGCATTCTGAGACAGTATAATAAAACAGCAAATTGTTAGCGAGAATGACATCACATGGGACCAGAGAGGAGGAGGAGTGAGGGAGGATTGTGTGTGTAGTCAATGAATCTTCAAGGACCACTCAATGTGCGCGATAGAGAAAGAAAGAAAAAGTGGGAGAGAGGAAGAAAGAGAGAGAAAAAGAGAGAGGCAGACTATGTATGTGGCACTAAGACCAGGTTTGACAATGCCTTGACCCAGTCTAATAAGAGAAGGAGGAGAGGAGACACAAGAGGGAGAGGAGGTAGTGGGGAACCAGGGAGAGGACAGAGGGAGAGAAGAGAAAGAGGGACAGAGGGAGATGAGAGGAGAACCAGGGAGAGGTGAAAGAGGAGAGAGAGAGGAGAAAGAGGAGAGAGGGACAGGGGGAGAGGAGAAGGACAGAGGGAGAGGAGAGGGACTAAAGAAGAGGAGAGAGACAGAGGGAGAGGGACGGAGGGAGAGGAGAGAGGGACAGAGGGAGAGGACAGGGACAGAGGGACAGAGGGAGAGGGACAGAGGACAGGGACAGAGGGAGAGGACAGGGACAGAGGGAGATGGACAGAGGGACAGAGACAGAGGGAGATGGACAGAGGGACAGAGACAGAGGTAGAGGGACAGAGACAGAGGTAGAGGGACAGAGGGAGAGGGACAGAGACAGAGGGACAGAGGGAGAGGACAGGGACAGAGGGAGATGGACAGAGGGACAGAGACAGAGGTAGAGGGACAGAGACAGAGGTAGAGGGACAGAGGGATGAGGACGGGGACAGAGGAAGAGACAGAGGGAGAGGGACAGAGGGAGAGGGACAGAGGGTATCATATAATAGGGGGTGTATGTTAACATTTCTAAATGGTGAAACTTTGACTTTACGTACAACACATTAGGCGTTGAGCATATAAGGTAACAGAATAAGAGTGGTGAGTATATCCTCAAGCCAAACCAGATGTGTGGTTTCTTCAACCGTTTCAAGTGTCTTCTCCGTGATGGCTGTTATTCGGCCCTCCTACCTGAGTATCGGAGAAGAAGAATTTGAAAGATTCGGCCAAATTAATAGCCGTCATTCTCAAGTGGACAGGCCCGGCTTCTTCCTGAGGTCACCTACCCCCCACCATTTTGTCTGTTCTGACGGCACCCCTCTGCCAGCCTCTAGCACCGTCAGTGAAGAGACTGACCAGGCTGGGGCTTAACCGGAGCGGCTTGACAGATGCTTTGTGGGAGGGGTTTATAACCTTTTAGGGCACGAGAGCTGCTTTCAAAACAGTAAAATTTGGGAGCTACTCTCTTTTTTTGTGGTTTCAATTGGGACACATCTCCCCAGAAGCCTTGTCCTAGGTCCGTACCATAGAACAGAAGCATTGTCCTAGGTCCGTAGAGTAGAACAGAAGCATTGTCCTAGGTCCGTAGCGTAGAACAGAAGCATTGTCCTAGGTCCGTAGCATAGAACAGAAGCATTGTCCTAGGTCCGTAGCGTAGAACAGAAGCATTGTCCTAGGTCCGTAGAGTAGAACAGAAGCATTGTCCTAGGTCCGTAGCATAGAACAGAAGCATTGTCCTAGGTCCGTAGCAGCATTTCAAAGAACATGCTCAAATAAGGGTTCAGAAACTACTCTTAATCCTGTAGAATATTTTCCAAAATTCAGTTCTCAGTTTTTCAGTATTTTTACTGGTTCAAAAACGTTGTAATTAAATTGGTACACGTATCTAAAAACGTGTTTTCCCTATGGGATAGAGTATAGATTAATGGCAATAAAAATATATGTATTTATGAATTAAATTGATAACACAACAAAATATGGAGAAAGTGAAGGGGAGTGAACACTTCCCCATAAAAAGTAAACAAAAAAATGACAGTGAAGAGTCTACAAATGTAAGTGTTCATACGTAATAGTAACAAAACATTTCAAACATTTGTGTGTGTGTAATGTTAACATTTGTCTGGTTGTTTGCTTCGCTTTTGTTGATTATTTGCATATTTTTTTCTATTCCACTTCAATGTTTCCCAGGCCAATGAAGCCTCTCTGATTCGAATTGAAAGAGAGAGGAAAGAGAGGAAAGAGTTGGATAGGTGCCACGTCACACGTCATGGCTGTGATCTAAAACAGATAGAGGCCAGAACTCTGCACCGTAAATCACCACTGAACACACACACGCGCACACACATACGTACACTTAACACACAGACACGCGCACACACACACACAGCAGGAAATGAAATGTGGCAACTTAACAGAAAAAACCCCGCTGCAATACGCCTGGGAATAAAGAGAATAAAAATCATCACTCTGGTTTTTCACTTTCTAACACTCTAGTTCCCCCCTCTCCCTACACCACCCCTCTCACCCCCTCTCCCACCCCCCTCTCTATACCCCCAGCCACCTCTCCCCCTCTCCCAACCCCCTTCCTCCCTTTCTACACCCCAACCCCCTCCCTCGCTCTTCCTCCTCTCTCCCTCTCGGTGTTGTAATCCTTTCTGCAGCCTGTCCTCCTCCTCTCATGAAAACTCAATTACAGTCGCCGTCACACATACACTTAAAATACCTCCAATCCACTAATCAGAATTCCACAAGTTTTGAACAACACGCAGTATTGGTTAATCACCAGTGGCTGCCCTGTCAGTGTGTTTACGTATTTAAATGTATGTAGTGTGTGTGTGTTGTGTGTGTGTGTGTGTGTATGTTAAAGTCTGTTATGTTGTCAGGAATGACTTGACCACAACCAGAAGCTGTGGTTAAAATAACTCTGCAATAATGACACAATCAAGTGAGAGAGTGTGTGTGTGTGTGTGTGTGTGTGTGTGTATGTATGTGTGTGGAGGGGCTCATAGTAATGTATGGAACTAAAGGAAGGGACTGGTACCAAACATCAAACACATAGTTTCCGTGTGGATCATTCCATTCGCTCCGTTCCGTTCCAGACCTTCCTGTGGGCGGTCCTCCCCTCACAACACTTCTGCAGTGGTTCTGTGGTTAACCGAACGTAACGCTAAGAGGACCACAGAGAGACCACAGAGAGACAACAGAGACCACAGAGAGACCACAGAGACCACAGAGAGACCACAGAGAGCCCAGAGACCACAGAGAGACCACAGAGAGACCATAGAGAGCCCAGAGACCACAGAGAGACAACAGACAGACCACAGAGACCACAGAGACCACAAAGAGACCACAGAGAGACCACAGAGAGACCACATGGAGACAACAGAGACCACAGAGAGATGACAGAGACCATAGAGAGACACACACACCTCCAACCACACACACCCGAACACTTCCAACTACACAAATCCCACACACACCAAACCACACACACACACACACACACACACACACACACACTTAACTACATGCATCCACACACATACAACCACTCACACACAAATACACCTAAACAATTCCAGCCACACAAAACCCACACACACTTCCAACCACCCACCCACCCACAAACACACACACACACACACACCTAAACCCTTCCAACCACCCACACACAGAAACCCACACATACACACCCAGATATGGTGAAATGAGGTGATCTTTTAAATTTAATTTCCCTATGAATCACGTACATAATGAAGTTCAGAGGGATGGAGCCTGTTTTTTCCCTCCCTCCAGGCCCTCCCTCATCATAAGCTCCACCCTCCCTCCAGGCCCTCCCTCATCATAAGCTCCACCCTCCCTCCAGGCCCTTCCCTCATCTTAAGCTCCACCCTCCCTCCAGGCCCTTCCCTCATCATAAGCTCCACCCTCCCTCCAGGCCCTTCCCTCATCTTAAGCTCCACCCTCCCTCCAAGCCCTACCCTCATCATAAGCTCCACCCTCCCTCCAGGAGCTTCCATGGTCAAAAGCTCCACCCTCCCTCCAGGCCCTACCCTCATCATAAGCTCCACCCTCCCTCCAGGTACCCCCCTCACTGTCGACTCGACCCTCCACCGAGGCTACGTCCTCCCTGTAGGCTCCACCCACCACACATGCTCCACCCACACCACAGGCTCCACCCACCACACAGGCTCCTCCTTCCCTGTAGGCCCGTTATGGTTGTCCGGTCAGGTAGGTTGCTTTCTAAATGTAATCGGTTACTGTCACCGCCATACCAGAGGCTCTCCTTCTGGAATGATACACTCCACGGGAGGATTAGAGGAGGACCAGGTGGAACATTCTAGATGTCAAGGTTAGTTACTGTGTCACTGGTCGTTGGCCTAGTTTCTGTCTTGTTGTTAGTCTGGCCCAGGTGTAACAAACTGAAACATGAGCCTTTTTGTGTGCTGTAATGTCATAAAAAGCTGCCATAATGTAATATTACTCAAACATCATGTCTGAATATAAAAGCAATTCAAGAAGAAATCATACCATCTTTCGGATTAAAGTTATTTTTCATGGATGAAACCTGTCAGTAACTTAATTTTACTGGTTACATTAGTAGGCTATAAAGATGTCTCTGTGTGTGTTAATCCTGAGTAAAGGGTGACAGCTATTCCCAGGATGGGGGGCCTGAGAAGGGGTACTCCACAGGGATAGAGACAGACAGGTCCACATAAAGACAGACAGGTCCAAACAGAGACAGACAGGTCCATATAAAGACAGACAGGTCCACATAGAGACAGACAGGTCCACATAGAGACAGACAGGTCCACACAGAGACAGACAGGTCCATTTAAAGACAGACAGGTCCATATAAAGACAGACAGATCCATATAAAGACAGACAGGTCCATATAAAGACAGGCAGGTCCACATAGAGACAGACAGGTCCACATAGAGACAGACAGGTCCACATAGAGACAGACAGGTCTACATACAGACAGACAGGTCTATAAGCGGCAGGTGAAAGGAGCTGCATTAGAAGCCCTCCCCATAGGGACCCAATGACCTGTCAGTCAGATTAAACACAGGCCCATCACTGCCGTTAAGCCACGTGCAGGAAGGACAGAGAGAGACATACTTACTGTTGCTAGTCGCTTCGTTAAAAGATGCCTTTTGTCCATTCCAGCCTTTGTTGTCCATCTGTAGCCACGTTTGGCGAAGGGAGGAGGGATAGAGGGAAGAGAGGGAAAGAGAGATGAAGCATTGAGAGAAGAAACCAGAGTTATCAACAGAATTTTCACAAATGTCCGACAGGTTCCTTATTACTGCTCTGAATACGAGGAAACAATGGTTCGGAAGACGCCTGAATATCGAAGTACGTGTCCAAAAGCTGAACAACGAGGTGGCTTTCATTCTAAAGCTTTCGATCTAACAGCTCATTTGATCTTTCTGTGTATTTTTGTGTGCAAGTGTGAAAGTGTGGTGTAAACGGCCGAGATGACAACTCTTTAGCAAACTAATGCCACATCTCCTGAATTCAGAACCCACAACCCAAAGGTAGGAAGAGGTAACATGAAACTGAACCCAAAAACAGGATGAGAGAGAGATAGAGAGAGGGCGAAAGAATGAAAAAAAGAGAGAGATGTCTAGAAGATAATACGCATACATGTGGTTTGTCAGACGCTTATTCAATCTAGCTCTGGACAAAGAAGCACTTTCAAAGGATAATCTCTACTGAAAATGCTTTGTATTCCTGGACACAACCTGTCTGGGAGACCAGATCATGAACAGGTCTTTTCTAGATAATATTACTGACTGTCTTTACACAGTTAAGACACATTTTAATCAGCTATGAAAAAGATCTGATGTGAACAGATTTAAAGCGATTGATGAGAAGACAAATTAGTGAGAAGAAAAAAGTCTGGATTACTCTAGCTGTGTAAAATCAGCTTTAGATTGTTGCCCACAGAAATACACTGTCTTATTGAGGTGAGTTAAAGACCCCTTTTCTGGGGATAAAAAACTAAATAGCACACAAGGGTGACAGAACACAGGGAGTTCTCATAGAGAGACACAGTGCTACGCTAGCGTGAGTGACTCATCAGAGGAGCCTAACGAATTGAATTAGCCCCCTGATTTACATACTGGAAGGAAGGCTTTTTGGCAGTATCTGAAGATAAACTAAAAAAACACAAGATGAAGATGGAAACTCCTCACTGCAAGAAAACCATAATAAAATTATAAAATTTTACTTGTATGGTTTTAAAATATATTTCTATAGCCTATGGATTTAATAACTAGCAAACAAAAAAATCTATTAGATTTCGTAATTGTCATTCCGGATGATTTCTGAGGTGATCCAAATGGACTGGTGGCCCTGCATTCAGCCACAGTCAGGTTATGTAGGGTACGTTACAGCTGTGTTATATTGTGTCATAACCTCTGTGGGGCTCTGTGGGCAGGTGGAGGCCTTGTAGCCCAGCTGGAGCAACATGGCCTCGGCCGCGTTCCGTTTCGCCACCTTCTTGTTGGGCCCCGTTCCCGTGGCAAGCTCCCCGCACACCTTCACCTGCACAGACAACACACAGACAGACAACAGGACGTCTATGAGACATTGTGTGGCACACCAACTGTATCGCTCAGAGGACTGCATTTCCCATCATGCAAATCACTTAGGTGGACTGTCCACATATTCCCCAGAATGGCGGGAATATTCCAATCAAGTTTTTGAAAAACTGTGAATTTGCGGAAAGTTAAAATGTACTTTTGGGTGGTGGACCATACATCAGTCAAACTGCTACTGGACAATGGAAAAAAACAACAACTTTACAGTGTTTATTTATTATTTATTTATTGACAGTAACATTTCAACAGCCTTAATAGAAAGTAAACAGTAAGAATGAAAATCAGATGCTTTTTGGTTACTGCAATAAACAGTCTGATAGTGAGCTGACAATATCTAAGAAACACTCCAGCACAATGACCCATTGTCCTGGTAACACTCCCGGTCCACTGGCAACACTCCC
>JACXGI010014269.1:0-19345 GCA_016801175.1 Esox masquinongy | reverse complement strand
GTCAGTACTATAGATCTGAAAACACTATGGCGTCAGTACTATAGATCTGAAAACACTATGGCGTCAGTACTCTAGACCTGTGAACACTATGGCGTCAATACTATAGATGTAAAAACACCATGGTTTTAGTACAATATATCTGCTAATCCCACGACGACCGTACTATAGATCTGCTAGGCCGGGCTTGTTTTGGGCTGGGACAGTACAAAGCGTATGACAATGGCAGAGTTGCTAGGGTAGGCCAGATGGCAACCGCCTCAGAATGCACTCCAGGGCTAGACAGACCACTGTGTCCCTATTACACGCTATCTCATTGTCACAGATTTAGACAATATAGAATATTGTGTGTGTGCGTGCGTGTGCGTGTGTGTGAACATACAACCTCACAGGCACTTGAGTACATGTATGAATGTATAGTATGCATATGCATTTAAAATCATATATATTACATGTATTTTGACTAGGTCTCAGGCCTAGGGAAGTTAAGCAGTTAAGTCGTGTCTTAGCCGGTATTAGCATGTTTTTAACAGTTTTATTTTTTGTTTTATTTTGTGGTTGGTTGTCAGTTACCTTTTAAATGTACTCACACACCAGAAACACACAATGGAGAAAATGTGCAGGGTAAAATCTTTAAAAGAAATGTTTTTCTCTTTCCTTAAATCCATTTAAATGTTAGTGATTTTTTCATTGTTATTTAATATCTTTTTTTTTTATCCAAGAGGCACAAACATATTGCTGTTGTCCCTCATTCTTCTGTCCTCTTCGAAACCCATTCTCCTGCATCCTAATGTTGTGCCAAAATCCAGTACGTCAATTTAATCTTTTTATTTCTGTTTTGCACTTGTTATTCTGTGGACCTTAAAACAAATAGATGTTCCTAGGTTTCCCAGTAGACTTTATAAATAAATAGGTACTATATTATTATTTTTACTGTAACTAATTCACATTTTAAATGTACCACAACAGATCCTTACATTTCATTATTGGCCTTTTTGATTCTTTAATAACCTAGAAAACAGACAGATCACTTTACCTTGTTTGCATTCTTGTTGAAAAAAAGGGATTTCTTCTTGCACAGTTTTTCAAAGGAAAATCGGTCCTGAAGTTTGACTATTGGGCTGTATGATTAGGCATATTAAGTAAAATTGTAATGTAACTATTTTCTGAGTAGATATAGTTTGAAATAAGAAGAGGGATGCAACAAGACATGGTTGCCTTTCTAGGAGAAATGACTAACTGACAGGTACTGTTCTGATTGCGGTTTTCTTTATTAAAAAGAATGTGATTTGTATCAAATGTTAAGAGACATTAACATGAGAATTAAAGTAATTTGCTGTATCACAACATGGCTTCTGTGTTTTTACTGTGGACTCACATTAGTACAGGCAATCATCGCAATCAACTACAAATACTATTTCATAATTTAGCCCTTCTATCCAGGGTGCCATACAAGAAGGCTAAAGTGGCTTGCTCGACCACTGAATCTGTGGTCTGTAAGCTACTGGCCCAACCTTAACAGCTAGACTCTCTTCCATAAAAAGTAATCATATTTGAAGGAACAGGCACTTCTGGAGTTACACAGCAACTTAACAGTTAACAGAGATCTGTTAACAGTCAGCCAATATGCACTGTTCATGTTTATGCCAGTTTCTGTGAGGTGACTGAGCCAAATGGGTGACTTGAGATTTTGTAAGTGAGCTTTGGCATTGGCTGACAACCAAACTGCGTCATGCATCCTGCATGAAGAACGCACCCACTAGGAGAGTGCCCACCCATCTCTGTTGTTGGTCTCGTTCTCTGGCTCCCTATCCTGAGTTAATGTATAGTCGGCATCCTTGGTTTCATTCTGTGCCTGGAATTGGTAGAATGTGGACCACTTAACACTTAAAATTTCCCCGTTTATCTTGAAGCGTATCAACCTCAGCAATTACATGTGAGAGGCACATTCTGCTGTGAAAGTTGCAGTTATCCGCATTCAGAAATGTATCGGATAACATTTAAACGATCTGCCTGTAAGATCTGACACCCGTCAGAGATGCACTATTTTGAAAAATATCTCATTTGTCTTGAAGCAGAGAATGAGATTAGGCAGACATTGTATCTCTGGATCACATGGCCATGCCTTAGGAATAAATTCCACTACATGCAAACAGACATCCCTTACCAGTACAAACCATAAACTACTGAAGATGTAATGTATGAATATGCAAAAGCAGAAATGTCACCTACAAATGATGCACGGACCCCAGTGGCCAATCAGTGCAAACTTGTCCTGCCCCGTTTACCCAAGTTGATCCAAAAATCATGCCGGTCATGTCTGACAATGCATGGGCTAGCAAGACTTGTGTCCTTGAGCGTGTGTCAAACATTGAGTCTAACAGGCCTACAGATAAATATGTTTATATTTGTCACTGTGAGGTGCAACATGTACCAAATGCATCTCTGTGGCCATAGGATTGTTTATTGGTTAATTAAGGAATTTTTAAATACTGACCTTAGAAATATTTCGTTGAGTAGACTTTGGAGATATTATAAAGTTTTGTGCAAATCATTTGCACATTGCCAGAAGATTCATGTTTGAATTGTGGCAGACCCCATGGGTCTTTTGGCAGATTTGTTCCTTTCGTGGACTAGGGGGATCAAGCAGTCTGAGCTGCTGGTTCTGATGTACTGCTGCGGTATTGGTTCCAATCTGACCTACTGCTCTTTGAGCAAAAACTCCACCACTTTCCTGTCCAACAAAGCATAAACCTCATCAAAAATATCTTTAATTAAAAAAAAAGTGTTCCCTGAGGAGAGGGGCTTATGTACCAAATTTAATAAATTATGGTTGAATGGGGCGAGGGGCAGGATCTTGCATCCTATTCAATCACGTGGTACAGTGCCACCATCTGACTAGTTAGTGTAGATTTTAAAATGTATCTCCACAGCAAGATATTCAAGTTTTATCAAAACTGGACGAGTAGCATCTGATATTGCATGTGACGAACGCATTCACGTACAGAGACCAATCCATAGTCACAGATTTAATTGTTGGGGATCATCAGGTTTTCCTTTGCTGGCCCCTCATTCATTTGGTTTTGACAGAACTGCAGTGGGATTTGCACATCGCTGTACTGTATGTTAGCAAACTGGGTTTCCCACATTCGCTGGTTCCATTCATGTAATGCACTAACTTTGAAGAAGACCGTTACATTTGCATTGTGTAGATGTTGGTGTTATGTTACCATGCATATTAATAATCTGCAGATTAGAGAGCAATTCAGGACTGCATTATAATTCAAGTGGGAAGGCTGCTTGAGTAAGGTACACACAAAGCCTGGAATAGCCACTGAAGCTACGAGTAAAGACCATTTTTGATCCACTTTATTTTGTTTTGGAAGTAAATATCTTGTCTACCTGTTTATCCTGAACTATGCTTTTTATACCATATCTCTGCCTATTTTACACAAAGCTCAGTTCCTCACAGCTATAGTTAAGGTCACGTGGTCTTCTTCCCATGATGTTCATGGAAATCACTGTCCTCCATCTCCCAGGCCTGTAACAAGCAGTGAATCCTCACCTTTCAACAAACCTTTGTGTAATGTTCAGATATATCTTTGGATTTTCTGGTTCATCATAAAGCTAGCTAAACTTAAACAGAAGTTGGGTTTGTTTAATCAATTAAATAATTTCAATTCCTTTTTAAAACATAAAAACCTGTACTGGTTTGGAGTATAGGATGTAGATTGACATTTGACTACTTCAAGGTTGAGACATGACTTACTTGGTTGAGGTCTGAGGAGGAATGACAGTTCCTAATATGTGTTCCGTACCACCTTGTCCTCCAAGTCCCCTCCTGTCCAGCCTATTTTAGTAATGGGTAGGGTCTCCAGCCTGACTGCCTGCCTGTCGTGGTGTCTGTTTCTAGACAGCTGCTGATAGCTCATCTGAACTTGAGAAGACTCCGGTCATACAGCCAGTGATCTTTGTGGTGGTCAGCCCCAGCCCAAGCTGCAGCCTTTCAATCTCATTGCCCTGGTTTTCCTTTTAATCTCCCTGTCCGGGTATGTCCATGACTGAGGTCTTGCATCGTGAGGTTTTGCGTCATGATGGCTGCCTTCCAAATGGCACCCTATTCCCTTCATAGTGCACCTAGTTTTACATTTGAACTTACAGTTAGGCCTGTATAGCGTGCTACTTTTGACCAAGGCATGTGGTGCCATTTGGAGTGCAACTGGTGAGTTACCATCCTGTCCCTCCTCTGATGTGTTGCTAGCCCCTTCAACTGTGGCCGGATACCATTAATCTCTTCATCTGTTCATGCTGGACCGGATACATTCATCTATTAATTTGTCCGTACTGGGCGGATACCGTTCATGTCTTCATCTGTCCATGTTGGGCCTGATACCGTTCATCTTTTCATCTGTCCATATTGGGCCAAATATGTTTATCTCTTCATTTGTCCATACTGAGTGGATACCGTTAATTTCTTTATCTGTCCATATTGGGCCTGATACCGTTCATCTCTTCATTTGTCCATACAGGGCATCTGTTCATTTTTCAACACTGGGCCGAATACTATTATTTTCTTCATCTGTCGACGCAGGGCCGGATACGTTCATCTGTTCATTTGTCTTCACTGTGCTGGACTCCGTTCATCTGTTAATTTGTCTAAACTTGGACGGATACTGTTCAACTGTTCATATGTCTTCACTGTGCTGGACTCTGTTCATCCGTTAATTTGTCTACACTTGGACGGATACCGTTCAACTGTTCATTTGTTCACACAGGGCCCAATACCGTTCATCTCTTGATTTGTCCACACTGGCCAGGGCACTTTTCACCTCTTAATTTGTCAACACTGCGCTGGATACAATTCATCTGTCTTCACTGGTCCACATACCATTCATCTGTTCATTTGTCTTCACTGTGCCGGACACCGTTCATCCCTTCATTTGTCCACACTGGGGCGGATACCATTCATCTTGTCATTTGTCCACACTAGACCGGATACCGTTCATCCCTTTATTTGTCCACACTGGGCCGGATACCATTCATCTCTTCATTTGTCCACCCTGGGCCATATACCATTCATCTCAGTGGGCCAGGTAAAATTAATTTGGTAATAAGAAGAAATCAGATTGAAACCAGGAAAGGCAACCTGAACTTGTCAAAAAAAATAAAAAAAATTTTGCCCTAATGAATATGACCCAAGGCTAAGGTGAGTGACTCTACCCTTTCTAAGCTCTGGGGGCCCAACCGGATCTGACTCCTCAGCTGGCACCCTACCATGACAGCTGGGCAGCTGCATTGCACACATTCTTTCCTAGAACACAATCAATCCAGGATCATATGGCCCTGTCTGCAAAGTCTCACTATAAACACAACTTAAAAAACATGACATGCATGTACTGACAATATATTGACCACTCTAACTATGGGAATACCTGTCTGCAAAGGTGGATACCACTGAGCGAGTGGATGGGCATGTGAACTGAATGTGCGTGTTATGTGGCTGGAAGATTTTTGCCCAAGTCTCAGGTCTCTTGCAGACTTTTGGAGGTTTTTCCTTCAGGATTTTTCTGTACTTTGCTGCATCCATTTTGCACTCTAGATCTTCAAAAAAGCATCCCCACAGCATGATGCTGCCGCCACCATACTTCACAGTAGGGATGTTATTCTAAGAATGATATGTGTTTTATACCTGTGCACTTAGTGTTGAGGTCAAAAAGCTCTATTTTAGCATAATTTGATCATTGAATCATTGAGTCTCCCACATGACTCCTAGCAAATCCTATCCAAGAGTGATGATTTTTTTCCAATCTCCTATGAAAGCAACTTGTGTAAATTCCTGAGGCTATTGTGGCAGTATGCTCAAAGTCTATTCTATTTTTCATACATCCTACTGAGAAGCACTAGTTCTCCTAAAAAATAGGATGGCCTTAAACTTAAATAGAAGAGTCTACAGAGGTCTATAGAAAGTTATGTGGACAGATAAGAAAAAATTAACATGTACTACGGATGGAAGCCTAAAGGAAAGTAATGGAGAGGAAAAATCTGGTGGAAGGGATTGTCATGTTTTGGGCATGTATGGCTCCTACTGGAACTGGGTCGTCTTCATTTATGTTGTATCTGCTAAAATGTCAACAGCAAGATGTATTCCGTACCAAAACATCTGCTACAGCCAAATGCCATTAAACTCAATGGATAGTGCTTCATCACGTAGCAGGACAATGACACCAAACACATTGCAAAAGGCTACCGAGGACTTTCTCAGTGCCAAAAGTGGAAGGTTCTTGACTGGTCAAGTCAATCCCCTCATCTCAATCCAATTGAGCGTGTCTTTCACATACTGAAAACAAGACTGAAGGCAAGAAGGCCCAGAAACAAGCAGAAACTGAAGATGGCTGCTGTACAGGCTGGGCAAAGCAACACCAAGGAAGATACCCAGTGTCTGGTGATGTCTGTGGGTGACAGACTTCATGCAATCATTGCATGCAAAGGATCTGTGATCTCATACTAAACATGACTATTGTAAATAATTGTAATCTGCCCAAACACTTTTGGTATTGTAAACTGGGATGACTATATACACAATGTGCCCGCAATCTTTTAACTTTCATACTTTTTAAAATGTATTTAGAGAAATTAGTGGGGAGACAGGGAAATATCTGGGGAGACAGGGAAAATGGGAAATGTTGATAAAGTGATTGATGCCGAGTATCCAGGGTTGCATATGTGCGCTTTTACTACCCAACCATGGGGCCTACAGCACACAATATGCTGTCATTTCTAAAAGGTTCATGTGGATGAAAATGCCCAGTAAATAAAGCTGACAGTCTGCACTTTAGCTCCATAGTCATTGTATCACTTCAAATGCAAAGTGCTAGAATAAAGAGAAAAAACTACAACCCTGTTTCCAAAAAAGTTGGGACGCTGTGTTAAATGTAAAGAAAAACAGAATGCAATGATGTGGAAATCATTTACACCCTATATTCAATAGAAAATAGTACCAAAACAACATATCAAATGTTGAAACTGAGAAATGTTATTGTTTCTTGGAAAATACATGCTCACTTTGAATTTGGTGCCTGCAACATGTTTCAAAAAAACTGGGACAGAGGCTGGAAATGTGTAATGCAAAAAAACTAAACCTGGTGGAACACCTAAACACTACAGTAATTAGGTTAATTGGCAACAGGTCAGAAAAATGATTGGGTATTAAAAGATCATTCCAGAGAGGATGGTCCTGTCAGAAGTGAGGATGGGGAGGGGTTCACCACTCTGTGAAAGACTGCGTGGGTAAATGGTGCCACACTTCAAGAATAACGTATCACAACATAAAATTGCAAACAGTTAGGGGAACTCATCATCTAAAGTACACAATCTCATTAAAAGATTCAGAGAATCTGGAGTAATCTTTAGTGGATTCTGTAGTGGACATCACTGCACGGGCTCAGGAACACTTCTGAAAACCATTGTCTGAGAACACAGTACGTCGCTGCATCCACAAATGCAAGTTAAAACTCTACCATGCAAAAAAGAAACCATACATTCAGAAACGCCAGTGCCTTCTCTGGACCGGAGCTCAT
The DNA here is from genome assembly GCA_016801175.1 of Esox masquinongy. NCBI lineage: Eukaryota > Metazoa > Chordata > Actinopteri > Esociformes > Esocidae > Esox > Esox masquinongy. Next base: position 11,771 of record JACXGI010014269.1, on the reverse strand, counting down.
TTTAGATTGCCTAAGGTGAAGTGGAAAACTGTCCGGTGGTCTGACAAATCAAAATGTAAGATTCTTTTTGGGAATCTTGGACGCCGCGTCCTCCGGGGCTGAAGAGGAGAGGGACCATCCGGCTTGTTATCAGTGCACAGTTCAAAATCCAGCATCCGTGATGGTATGAGGGTGCATTAGTGCACATGGCATGGGTGAGTTGCACTTCTATGAGGGCACCATAGATGCTGAACAATATATACAGGTTTTGGAGCAACATATGCTGTCAACCAGAAGACATCACTTTCAGGGAAGGCCTTGCTTATTTCAGCAGGACAATGACACAACACATTCTGCACATTACACCAGTATGACTCCGTAGTAAAAGAGTCCGGATGCCTGCCTGCAGTCCAGACCTGTCACCCATTGAAAACATTTGGCACATTATGAAATGACAAATACAGCAAAGGTGACCCAGAACTGTTGAGCAGCTGCAATCCTATATCAAGCAAGAATGGGAATACATTTCACTTTCAAAACTACAGCAATTGGTCTCCTCAGTTCCCAAACACTTACAGTGTTGTTGAAAGAAGAGGTGATGCAACACACTGGTAAAGATGCCCCTGTCCCACCTTTTTTGAATATAATTTCTGTTTTAACATTTGATATGTTGTCTGTACTATTTTCAATTAAATATAGGGATAAATGATTTGCACAGCATTGCATTCTGTTTATATTTGCATTTTACGCAGTGTCTCAACTTCTTTGGAAATGGGGTTGTATAATAATGTCTGTTTCCAAATAATTATAAGTAGTTGTATATTTTGAAAGGATAAAATATTCATAAATCAACTGATGAATTTTCATATAGTCCTAATTATGTTTGAAATTAAAATCAATCATCAGAGAAGTCTTAAATTAAGGGAAATAACATTGTGAGCAAAATTATCATATTGATTTAGAAAATTATTTTCAAAGATTCATACGTTTAGATTGTGGCATCACAAACTCTCACACACTCATCATTACACCAGAAGCCATTTAGAGTTCCACTTCATGCATTTTATTTAGTTTGAATTAATTGCATTTCACAGTCTTTCATTGAAACATCTTGATGAAACTCACCCAAGCGGATATGGATACCTACTGCAGAATATAAGTCATGTTTAACATTCGTAATGTATTATTTTAAAATTTTTACCTGCAAATCATGCATCGTCATGGAGAGTGTCCTTTCAATTGGCCAGATTCACAACACTGATACATACACATGGTTTAATTCTAGGTGAATTCTTCTTCCTGCTGTTCTTGAACTGTCCAGCAGGAGGAGAACTAACATGTGTCCATACACCTCATACTGACAGAAGAGACAGGCTTGGATTTATAACCTCTCATAGGTAACTATTGAATATAATAAAATCAATATATGATTTAAAGCACAGAAACCCTGTGTCATCAATCAGTACTGACACCCTGATGTGGATAGTTTGGCAAGACATCTTAGACTCTGATTTCAACAAAGATAAAGTGGCACAAAAAAAATTTTTTTTTAACGTTTTATGTACAGTGGATATAAAAAGTCTACACACCCCTGTTAAAATGCCAGGTTCTTATGATGTAAAAGAATGAGACAAAGATAAATCATGTCAGAACTTTTTCCACCTTTAATGTGACCTATAACGTGAACAATTCAATTGAAAAACAAACTGAAATCTTTGAGGGGGAAAAATAAAAAACTCACAATAACCTGGCTGCATAAGTATGCACACCCTTAAACTAATACTTTGTTGAAGCACCTTTTGATTTTATTACAGCACTCAGTATTTTTGGGTAGGAGTCTATTAGCATGGGACATCTTGACGTGGCAATATTTGCCCACACTTCTTTGCAAAAGTGCTCCAAATGATTCAGATTGCGAGGACATCTCCTGTGCACAGCCCTCTTCAGATCACCCCACAGATGTTCAGTTGGATTCAGGTCTGGGCTCTGGCTGGGCCATTCCAAAACGTTAATCTTCTTCTGGTGAAGCCATGCTTTTGTGGATTTGGATGTGTGTTTTGGGTCGTTGTCGTGCTGAAAGATGAACTTCCTCTTCATTTCAGCTTTCTAACGGACGCCTGAAGGTTTTGTGCCAAAATTGCTGATATTTGGAATTGTTCATAATTCCCTCCACCCTGACTAAGGCCCCAGTTCCAGCTGAAGAAAAACAGCCCCAAAGCATGATGCTGCCACCACCAAGCTTCACTGTGGGTATGGTGTTCTTTGAGCGATTTGCAGTGTTGTTTTTGCGCCAAACATACCTTTTGGAATTATGGCCAAAAAGTTCAACCTTGGTTTCATCAGACCATAACACATTTTCCCATGTGCTTTTGAGGGACTTGATGTTTGTTTTTGCAAACTTCAGCCGGGCTTGGATGTTTTTCTTTGTAAGAAAAGGCTTCCATCTTGCCACCCTACCCCATAGCCCATTCATATGAAGAATACAGGAGATTGTTGTCACATGCAGTACTTGCCAGAAATCCTTGCAGTTCCTTTAATGTTGCTGTAGGCCTCTTGGAAGCCTCCTTGACAAGTTTTCTTCTCGTCTTTTCATCAATTTTAGAGGGACGTCCAGTTCTTGGTAATGTCTCTGTTGTGCCATATTTTCTCCACTTGATGATGACTGTATTCACTGTGTTCCATGGTATATCTAATGCTTTGTAAATTCTTTTGTACCCTTCTCCTGACTGATATCTTTAAACAATGAGATCCCTCTGATGCTTTGGAAGCTCTCTGCGGACCATGGCTTTTGCTCTGAGATGCAACTAAGAAAATGTCAGGGAAATCCTACTAGAACAGCTGAACTTTATTTTCGATTAATCAGAGTCACATTAAATGATGGCAGGTGTGTAATGACTTCTATTTAACATGAGTTTGAATGTTATTGGTTAATTCTGAACACAGTCACATCCCCATTTATAAGAGGGTGTGCACACTTATGCAACCAGGTTATTGTAAGGTCTTTATTTTTCATTTTTCCCCCTCGAAGATTTCAGTTTGTTTTTCAATTGAATTGTTCACATTATAGGTCACATTAAAAGTGGAAAAAGTTCTGACATGATTTATCTTTGTCTCATTCTTTTACGTCACAAACACCTGGCATTTTAACAGGGGTGTGTAGACTTTTTATATCCACTGTATTTAGATGGAATTTAATTTAAAGATATTTTAAACTAAACAGAGATTAGTGTTTAATTGGGCAGCAGCAAAGTGGAGGGTATCTACTTTCTGTAGTGCAGACATATACATCTTCCTCCTAGCTTGTGACATCACATAAGATAATTGATGCTGACTTTTGTGACATCTCCCTTTGAAATTAAACCAAATGGCTTATACATACATCAAAGCCATTTTCCGCCAATAGGCTCTTCTCCGGCTTTAAACAGCCATCCCCCAGACTGCAGATTTGGTTACTGCAGCTATTTTAGTGAAGGGAATAATCTTCCTAACGCTATAAATCAGGAGCATATAGCTACTACTCCCACAATATATCTTCTTCACACCTCAGTCGAACTGAATGTTTGTTTACATTCTAAATCTAATCGGTCTGACCACAAGATCCTGTGTCATAATAACTAACACTAAGACCAAAGACGGGTTTTTTGGCGTAAAGAAGTATCTCGGATGCCAAGACAAATGTAGCCTATAAATGAATCAATTAGTGAGGGGATAGATGGCTGAATTAAAAATTTACAGATGGGATAAATGAGATAATGTGTTGTGGGTGGTTGGGTGGATGGATGGATGGATGGATGGATGAGAGAATGTGTTGTGGGTGGTAGGGTGGATGGATGGATGGATGGATGGATGAGAGAATGTGTTGTGGGTGGTTGGGTGGATGGATGGATGAGAGAATGTGTTGTGGGTGGTAGGGTGGATGGATGGATGGATGGATGAGAGAATGTGTTGTGGGTGGTTGGGTGGATGGATGGTTGGATGAGAGGATGGGTTGGTGGATATGCAGTATGAATGGATGGATATGTCAGCGGTCAGATGAATAAGAGGGTGGGTGGATGGATGAATGGATATATGACAGAATGAATGGATAGATAGTTTGTTGATGGGCTAAATGGGTGGATGTATAGTTGCTACAAACCATGCATTGATAAATTATGAATTTTAATTATGTTGGCCTAGCTACACAGAAGCTGTTGATTTAGTGTGATCTGTGTGCTTGACCTCAGCAACACTGATTTCAGGCCAGCGGAATGCCCTAAAGAACCTAGTGAAAACAATGAATTTGATGAGCTGGGGAGGTCCTCTTTATTCTGAAAACGTTGAGGTTACCTTGGTTCCAGTCCCACCCAACTGTGGGTCCATATACCCTCCGTGACCTTCCTGTCCTGGGACACGAACATGTCCCACAACTGGTGTGTCTGCCATGGGGCGCATTGGCACCTGTTCCTGTCTTATCCTGTGTCTAACTGGCATCATAATGTAAAGACTAATTGCCTCGGGCAGAGTAAGGGCTTTGACATTGGAAACACCTGTTTTCAATGAGTGATTAAAGGAGTCTTCTTTCAAATAAAGATGAAAATAAGCTAATGGCATTAACGGAGAGCGGAGAAGAAAAAAAAACATGTTAATCGTTCTGACAGTGTGTGAAAGTGGCCTGTGTAGCAAGGGAACTCCTATCGTATTCCGTTCTGAGAATAAAAATCTTGACAACAGCTGTGTTGCATGCACTCGGTGGAATCATCCGTGGCCAATGTAATAACGCTCGAAAGCCTTGGCATTTCAAGCCGAGGGAGGCAGCGCGCATCATGACAGTCACATATGCAGCTCACAGACATGCGTCATTTAAAGCACAAATAGGCCTACATTACACAGAAAGAGCGCGTGTAGGCTGTTGCCTAAGCACTAACTGAGACATACGGGGCTTGTTGGCACTTGGTGTAAACATCCGCGCTCCGCGGTATTACTACGCTCTTTGGGTCCATCTTTATTATTAGAGCTACGCCCCGCCCCCTCCTACCTGTAAATCTCTCCAGCATTCTCCGGCGCGAGCGGATCTGACAGGCACTATCAGCTGGCAGATCTGCGCGAGACTAGGCTGGAGCAAGGGGAGCGAACGGGGACAGTGGCAAAGGCGACATTCACCGGAGCGCTTGTATGCAGAATCTAGACGGAGAAAACACCGTCAAATTATGTAGTTTGTGTTTTCACATCGTGGCAACCGTTAGTGGTGTTGAATTACCTTCAGCTATCCGAAATCCATCGAGAGTATCGATTCAATTGGTGTTTAGAAAAGTGAAATCGATTTTCCGCCGCTAATCGACCAAGAATCGACCGAATGCCTGGATGGAAGACGGCTTGAGAGGTCGGAAAGAAGCTGATTGAAGAAGACAGTTTTTTTTCAATGTCGTTGCACCTATCATAATTTGAAACAACATTGGCAGCCTCGGTAGCTGCAAGATGAGACTGTCTTTTCCATGATTTGGGTCCTGAAGGACTAGGAAAACCTCTAAAAATGAAAAGCATTAAACGTTCGTCATTACTGCGGATTTAAATGCCTCTCACGAAGGGACACCGACCAGCTATTTGTCTCCAGTTGTACTTGCGGCGTTTTTCACTGTCGCAAAAAAATTGAAATAGATTAAAATTAACAATTAGACGAGACGCAGGTGAGAATAATCTAGAAATCACGGGGGTTATTTTTTTTAAACAATAGTATGGCTGGTGAGTGGGGCTGGGGACGCTGGCACAGGCTCTCCAAGGCGCCTAGATGCTAGCTGAGGCAGACGCGACCGTTCCCCATGGAAGCGGCAACTCTATGATGAGTAGAAATATCTATAATAATAAAAATCCGGACTCCTCTATCTCTATATCCAAGATGGACGTGATCATCCCCTTCTCGCCAGACGTGCCCTGCGACAATAATGGCCAGCGCATGTGGTGGGCATTCCTTGCCTCCTCCATGGTGACGTTTTTCGGGGGTCTCTTCATCATTCTCCTGTGGAGGACACTCAAATACCTGTGGACCGTCTGCTGCCACTGCAACATCAAAAAGAAGGTAATAAATGCCAACTCTCGATCAATGTGGCGTTATTTACATAAAGGGCATCTCGTGCGTAATTTAACTGTTAGGTAATGCATTGCGCCAATGTCTTTCTTGACACCCTTTACTGTACACCTTATGTCATCAGTTCTTTTTTGGAGCTCCCCGGCCTGTTCCCAGGTGGTTACCAATGTATATTGACTTGAATCCAGTTCGTTTATGTTGCGTTTACCTTCACTTTTGAGTACACTCACAACTCCACTTAACAAAGTGAGTTGAGTTGAGAATCGTATTAGTAAGCTAGTATTCAATGTCCAGGTCGAAACACCTAGTGGGATGGCTGGGGATTGCAGTATGGTCGCCGGTGTTCTTTAAAGAATAGCCTATATTTGCTAAAAACACATTAAGAGCACAGAACATTGCATGAGACAATAGACAAAACATATTCCTTGATATGTATTATAGAGATTAAAGTGTAATTAACTGAGAGGTATTTGAATACCATTGAAATAGTGTGTGTTGGCTACCGTGAGGAGCTGGATGCCCTGGCTGGACCAATTGTCAGTACCTACAACAACAGGCCGGTCTATGTAATAGGGGAGTACATAGAATATAGGCTGCCAAATGCTATATTGTTCTTAGTTTATGGTTATATTCATCATGGCTACTAGGTCCTGTTTTTCTGTCAAATCAATGGTTGTTATATCTATCCATGTCTGGGAAATGCAAGTTGTTTTTCTTGACCCAGGTAACCTGGATGGCTTATCTACAAATAGACTGTATGGATGTCCGCTGCCGTGCTGCCTGCCTAGTTGGTTCATTCCAATATACAGTTGGCTAGGGATGGCCCACATAAAGCATGAATCATGCATGAATCACCTGTGGATGAAAGCCTGTTTCAGTTCGTTATGACTCGTTGTGTTCCGGGGCATAAGTGTTCCTCTGGTCAGTTGAGCCATCGGGCCATAGGCCCCTGATATGGACACTACAGATCAAATCACATGGCACACGTAGACATGCACATCACATCATGTTTGCTCTACATAACATAATGCACTGTTGCAACCGATAGAGCATTTCCTAGTAATTGGTGTTGATGTTGTTGGTTTAAAAATCTCAGCACACAGATGAATCTGTTGGCTAAATAATGTCCTTCTATTCTATTAAACGCGTCTGGTTAAGATAGGGTTCTGTCCTGCTGTACAGCTCACTGCTTGACATTATTGTTGAATCTATCTATTTTCCTTTAAGAAAACAGTTCTGAGAAACATGATGGGTCAAATAGATGTGTGACAAGACGTAAGTAGACGAACTGAGGCTGTGTGGTTATCCTCCATACCGAGCATCAATCAAGAGTACAAGAAACCCAGACAGACAAAGTCAAACAAACGTGGACCGAGACCTGAAAGCGCTAAACAGAATGAGAGACCTGAAAGAGCGACAGACAGAATGAGAGACCTGAAAGAGCGACAGACAGAATGAGAGACCTGAAAGCGCCAGACAGAATGAGAGACCTGAAAGCGCTAGACAGAATGAGAGACCTGAAAGAGCGACAGACAGAATGAGAGACCTGAAGGAATGACACAGACAGAATGAGACCTGAAAGAATGACAGACAGAATGAGAGATCTGAAGGAGCGACACAGACAGAATGAGAGAGAGACCCGAAGGAGCGACACAGACAGAATGAGAGAGAGACCCGAAGGAGCGACACAGACAGAATGAGAGAGAGACCCGAAGGAGCGACACAGACAGAATGAGAGAGAGACCCGAAGGAGCGACACAGACAGAATGAGAGAGAGACCCGAAGGAGCGACACAGACAGAATGAGAGAGAGACCCGAAAGGGCGACACAGACAGAATGAGAGAGAGACCCGAAGGGGCGGCACAGACAGAATGACAGGGAGACCCGAAGGAGCGTCAAACAGAATGAGAGGGAGATCTGAAGGAGCAACAGACAGAATGAGAGCGAGACCTTCCTCACCTCGGATGCTGTTTGGGTCAAGTCCAATTGAAATAGGGCAGAGTCATGTGCCTCTCTCCCTTTTTGCCCCGCTGCGAAGTCCTCCTGGCATAGTGCAGGCAATGGCCCGTTACCGCTCGTCTCTGTTTTGCATTGTATCGTGACAGCCAGGGGCATCAGAGGGCGTCCTCGCATCCTCGCTCTACCCTTCCTTATTCTCTCCCTTATTGGCTTTGTTCGGCCTGGGTTATGGTAGGGAGAACACAGAGGCAGATTACTCTTTTATAGATTAGGGTAGACTGCGTTGCATACCTTCAGCTGATGTCATGCGACGTGACACAGTTCAATACGTTTGTTGTAGATGTGCAATGGTGTGGCCTCTGTGATTATGTGTAATTAAATGGCCAAATCCAAATTTAAAGAACCACACGTGAAACTGCTATGAAAAACATTCAAATCACGCTTTGATCTCAGTGGGATATTTGTGCTAAGATGAGTGAGTTTCCTACGTTTGCATGCATGTCAATTTTGGATTATACCAGGGAGAGCTTTAGGGTTAACAGCCTCTCTGGAAGCTCTTTCCTTCATTTATCTTTTAATTACTAGCATGAAGACATAACCCAGGGGTAAGACCAGTTGAAATCAGTGGGTTTTTTGACAGTACCTCTTTTGATAGGAACTAAACACTCTGTATTTGCCCATCCTGAGAATGTGCCTTTTGGGCTTGAATGTCAGAAAACACATTCAGTTTGACCTATTTTTCACACCTGACCACAGGGTTTCCCTTACATATTTGTGTTGCAAGACGCTATAAGGATTGAACTATGGAGAAAAAAATAACAAATTCAGCATTTTTTGGGGGGGAGGTTGTGAATTTGGGCGTGTCTTGTAACCGATTGTTTTGTAACAATGCACTGTTTGCTTAGCAATGGGAGAAATTATGTCTGTGCACAGGGCAAAAACATGCAAGACCTTTGCATTGTATCAAGGCTATTTTCCTTTAACTGTATTTATTTTGGTTACTATTGCTATTATAGACCTTTTGTATAAAATGATCATTTATATATAAAAAAGAGATCCATTATCTTTTGTGCATATCTGGTATCATAGTGATTTAAATTCAGTCTGAAAGAGTTCTAAAAAATGTATTTATATATGATAAAAACATTTTTTTTTAGCATGAAATTACTAACAAAAAGATGACCACCGGCCAATCCTCGTATAAATGTCAATCTTTTAATCATCCAAACATGGCAGTCTTAGGCATGTTGTCTTAACCCATCATGGGCTCAACACAAAAACAGCAGATTATGTTGAACTAAGACCGCCTCTGCTGTGTGGCTGGTGTCATCTTGCTCTCATATCATCATGACCATCTCCCTTTTATACTTATTTTTTAAATAAGAAATTATAAAATAGTTTGAAAAGCCTGTTTTTACCCTTGTATGTAATATAAATGTCATTTAGGTTTTGCGTTGATGTAGACGGGTTTGGTGTTTGGTTTTGCGGGGTAGGTAAAATAGGTCAACTTGAAAGTCACGTTCTGAGTGCTTCTAGAAAGGTCAAATATGTTCATTGGGTTTTGTGCAAATCAAAAGGAGTGCTGTTAAAAATGGATTGAATTGAAGTGAGTACAGCCTACCAAACAGCCCTGCTGAAACACACCAAGGACAGGCTAGGAAGGTATTCTAACACAGTGGAGGATTGAAGCTGGTGAGAATAATTCATTATTCTTTAATTGTTAAAATCAATTAGACATCTATTGATTTAGTGGGCTTGAGGTAATGTTATTGTCAAGATCCTTTTTTAATGGGATTCTATGAAAGAAAGTCAGTCAATTATAGATACAAGTTACTGAGAACTAGATAATCATGCTATGGAAAGTACTCATGCTATTTAGACTAATTGTAAGTGTCACTTCACTGTCAGTTTATGTATGGCTTGGTTGATCTAAAATGAAGACCTCATATCTCTTCTTGTACGGCTTTTAGTAGTCTCATACGCATCAACCTACCCACAACATAAAGACACATCCGTCTTGCCTCCGTATCTGGTTTCCTCTAAAATAGTGGAAACTAGTGTAAGGACGTCCCCACGAGGACTCCATGTTTGGTCCCACGGGAGGGCAGGGAAGGCAGTGCAGAGTGTGGCAACTCCTCGGGAGTGACTTTGGGAGGAGGGAGCTGGTTTTCCACTTGGCCACAGAGGGAGCTGGCTTGTTAGGAGGATTAAGGAGGGAAAGTGGATCTGTGTTCAGCTGACTGGGAAGGCCAGCTCTGTTGTCGTGGTGATAGTGATGGAGTGTGGGCCTACAGGGTTCTTGGGATACTGGGAGTCAGTGGTGGAAAAAACTGGCGGTGGAAACTGACAGGCTGGTAAGAGTCGGGCAGGTGGAAACTGGGGGTTTATGGGGATCAGAAGATGGATGGATGGGTGTGGGTTAGCGGATGGTGGTGGATGTGAGTGGGTTAATGGATGGTTAGTGGATGGATGTGGGTAAATGGTGGTGAATGTGGGTGGAGAGATAGATAGGTTGGTGAAAGTATAGTCAGTGCATGTGGATGGTGGTGGATGTGTATGAATGGCGGTGGACGGTTTCGGATGTGAGTGGATATGGGTGGGTGGGTTGATGGATGAGGGTTGATGGATGTGGGTTGATGGATGTGGGTTGATGGATGAGGGTTGATGGATGTGGGTTGATGGATGAGGGGGAGTGGTGATTGGTGGTGGATGGTGATTGGTGGGGTTTTTGTTGCATTTCACTACCACAATGTCCCAGTATTCACATGGCTTCCTCTCTTGACCCTTTTACGCTAAGCTTATCTCCTTGTTTTCTTTCCTCTTCTGTCTGCTGGATGGGCTGCCTACCTAATTGCACTCAACAAAGGAATTATGTAGGAAAGGACATGAGCGAAGTGTTCTAAACCAGATAATTGGAATTCAGCAACTCTCACACTCACTTGTCCAGATTATTCATTTTTTTTAGTAATTTTATTTCTGGTATTTTCAATTTGATTTAGGTAGTTGACAGAGTGTGAGGTGGGCATGGAAGGCTGGATGCTGGGATTGAGCCCTGATCCAACCTGGAGGGTTTCCAATGTACCACAGCTTTACCGCCAGGTGTTTTCTGCAAAAGAGGAACATGTCAGACCCCAAATTGTGCTATTATACAGTATTGTACGTGTCTAATTAGACTAGTGCACAGTCGGCTATGCCAACCTGTGATGCAGAATAGTGAACACTGTAATGATGCTGTGAGCCTTATTAGAATGAGCCTATTCTTTTGGATGACTTTAGTGTCTGTATTCTGTGTTGCTGACTTGCTCATCCTCTTTGTCCTGCCACAGACTAGTGTTCTTTCTCTGATGAGATGTTGACTGGCTAGATCCTACTTCTTCTCATGTCATGTGTCTGATGGTGACCACAAACTAAAGATTTAGCCCAGGACAAATTTAGCCTCAAATACACACACGCACGCACGCACGCGCACACACACACAGGATTGACAACACAGAGAGTTAAAATATGGAGTATGCTATGGAAGCTATACGATATAGGCAAAAATGCCTATTATAATAGTTTAGATTGTTGATGTGAAATACAGTTTTTTATTTATTTCCTTTTCAAGTTTAACTCGTTTGATTTATATGAACATCAATTGTCCCCTCAACAATCACATACATTAGCAAAATTACCCCAGCCCAGCCCCGCCCCGGCCATAACCCCAGCCCAGCCCCGCCCCGGCCATAACCCCAGCCCAGCCCCGCCCCGGCCATAACCCCAGCCCAGCCCC
>JACXGI010014268.1:0-19355 GCA_016801175.1 Esox masquinongy | reverse complement strand
CACGGCGAGGACGGTTCGAAACAGGCTCCTAGGGGCAGGGCTGAAGTCGTGCAAAGCTAGAAAAAAGCCCTTCATCAATGAGAAGCAAAGAAGAGCCAGGCTGAAGTTTGCAAAAGACCATAAGGATTGGACCGTAGAGGAATGGAGTAAGGTCATCTTCTCTGACGAGTCAAATTTTCAGCTTTGCCCAACACCTGGTTGTCTAATGGTTAGACGGAGACCTGGCGAGGCCTACATGCCACAGTGTCTCGCACCCACTGTGAAATTTGGTGAAGGATCGGTGATGATCTGGGGATGCTTCAGCAAGGCTGGAATCGGGCAGATTTGTCTTTGTGAAGGACGCATGAATCAAGCCAAGTACAAGGTTATCCTGGAAGAACACCTGCTTCCTTCTGCTCTGACAATGTTCCCCAACTCTGAGAATTGTTTTTTCCAGCAGGACAATGCTCCATGCCACACATTCATGTCAATCAAGGTGTGGATGGAGGACCACCAGATCAAGACCCTGTCATGGCCAGTCCAATTTCCAGACCTGAACCCCATTGAAAACCTCTGGAATTTGATCAAGAGGAAGATGGATGGTCACAAGCCATCAACCAAAGCCGAGCTACTTGAATTTTTGTGCCAGGAGTGGCATAAAGTCACCCAACAGCAATGTGACAGACTGGTGGAGAACATGCCAAGATGCATGAAAGCTGTGATTAAAAATCAGGTTTATTCCACCAAATATTGATTTCTGAACTTTTCCTAAGTTAAAACATTAGTATTTTGTTGTTGAAAAATGAATGTGAATTTGTTTTCTTCGCATTATTTGAGGTCTGAAAACAAAGCATCTTTTTTTGGTTATTTTAACCAGTTGTTATTTTCTACAAATAAATACTCTAAATGACAATATTTTTATTTGGAATTTGGGACTAATGTTTTCAGTAGTTTATAGAATAAAACAAAACTGTTCATTTTACTCAAACACATACCTAAGAATAGTAAAACCAGAGGAACTGATAATTTTGCAGTGGTCTCTTAATTTTTTCCAGAGCTGTATATTTGAAACATTAACTGCAGGTGTAATTCTGCTTATGTATGCTTGTATTTATGCTAGTAATAAAGTAAAATGTTTACATTTGGCCCCTCTTAATATTCATGCAAGTAATTTTTTTAATAATTTCTCTCTAGAAATTATGGGTTCTTGATGGCCGTTTAGTAGGGTTGAGTGTTAGCAACCAGAAAGTGTCAGGTCTACAAGACAGAGTCAACATCTCCATGCCTCTACAGCGCCACACTGTGGAAAGTAAGGTGAGTGCAATTTCAACTTTCAGCTGCACCACTTAAAATGTTTCCAAGACAGTCATAAGCAAGAATACAGTATAACCTTACTAAATTGTGTTGCGGTTTGCAGGGAGACAGACAACCATCTTGTCAATTCTTCAATTTTTCATCCTCCAGTAAGTGCCAAAATTAAATATACCTGCAGAATATACACTATCTTTCAAAAGTTTGGGGTCACTTAGAAATGTCCTTGTTTTTGAAAGAAAAGCTATTTTTTTGTCCATTAAAATAACATCAGATTGATTAAAAAATACAGTGTAGACATTGTTAACGTTGTAAATGACTATTGTAGCTGGAAACGGCTGATTTTTAATGGAATAGGCGTACAGAGGCCCAATATCAGCAACTATCAGTCCTGTGTTCCAATGTCATGTTGTGTTTGGTAATCCAAGTTCATCATTTTAAAAGACTTATTGATCATTACAAAACCCTTATGCAATTATGTTGGCACCACTGAAAACTGTTGTGCTCATTAAAGAAGCGATATAACTGGCCTTATTTAGACTAGTTGAGTATCTGGAGCATCAACAATTGTGGGATCGATAACAGACTAAAAATGGCCAGAAACTGGCAGAGTTGCAAAGAAAAAGCCATATCTCAGACTAGACAATAAGATGAGAAAATAACACAGATACTGGACAGAGGAAGATTGGAGAAAACAAGTGTTATGGACAGACAAATCTAAGTTTGAGGTGTTCAGATCACAAAGAACATTTGTCAGACGCAGACAAAATGAAAAGATGCTGGAGGAGTGCATCAAGCATGGTGGAGGCAATGTGATCTTGGGGTGCTTTGGTGGTGGGAAAGCGGGAGATTTGTGCAAGGTAAAAGGGATCTTGAAGAAGGAAGGCTATCACTCCATTTTGCAACACCATGCCATACCCTGTGGACAGCACTTGATTGGAGCCAATTTCCTCCTACAACAGGACAATGACACAAAGCACAACTCCAAACTATGGAAGAACTATTTAGGGAAGAAGCAGTCAGCTGGTATTCTGTGTATAATGGATTGACCAGCACAGTCACCAGATCACAACACTATTGAGCTGTTGTAGGAACAGCTTGACCGTATGGTACATATGAAGTGCCCATCAGAGGCGTTGTTTGGATCAAATTTGTGGGAGGGGCTATAGGAAGCATGGGGTGAACTCTCTTCAGACTACCTAAACAAATTGACTAATAGAATGCCAAAGGTCTGCAGTGCTGTAATTGCTGCAAATGGAGCATTCTTTAAAGAAAGCAAAGTTTGAAGGACAATATTATTATTTAAATTAAAAATCTTTTTTATTTAAATTAAAAATATTAACCTCAGTCAATATAGTCAATTACTATATTTCCTGTTCATTTTGATATATTTCCTATTCAAACTCATTTCATGTATGTTTTCATGGAAAACAAGGAAATTTCTAAGCGACTGCAAACATTTGAACGGTACTGTATGATTAATTGATTCTTTCCTCTGTACATGATCACACAGCGTTCCACAGGGATGGCTGCACTACTGAGTGGAAGAAGGAAGAGGGCGTTGTAGTGTGCTCCTGTGACCACCTCACATACTTCGCTGTGCTGATGGTAGACTACAACTGTCATAGCGCTCCTTCATCTGGATTATATAAGCACATTTTACGGGATTGATATTTTGGTTTTAATGACAGTTGAACAGTCAGATGTACAGTTGTGCTCATAAGTTTGCATACCCTGGCAGAAATGTGAAATTTTGGCATTGATTTTGAAAGTATGACTGATCATGCAAAAAAAAAACCCTGTCTTTTATTTAAGGATAGTGATCATACAGTATGAAGCCATTTATTATCACATAGTTGTTTGGCTCCTTTATAAATCATAATGATAACAGAAATCACCCAAATGGCCCTGATCAGAAGTTTACATACCCTTGAATGTTTGGTCTTGTTACAGACACACAAGGTGACACACACAGGTGAAAATGGCAAATACAGGTGAATTTCCCACACCTGTGGCTTTTTAAATTGCAATTACTGTCTGTGTATAAATACTTAATGAGTTTGTTAGTTCTCACGTGGATGCACTGAGCAGGCTAGATACTGAGCCATGGGGAACAGAAAAAAACTGTCAAAAGACCTGCGTAACAAGGTAATGTTACTTTATAAAGGATATGGAAAAGGATATGAAAAGATATCTAAAGCCTTGCAAATGCCAGTCAGTACTGTTCAATCACATATTAAGAAGTGGAAAATTTGGGGATCTCTTAATACCAAGCCAAGGTCAGGTAGACCAAGAAAGATTTCAGCCAAAACTGCCAGAAGAATTGTTCATGATACAAAGAAAAACCCACAGGTAACCTCAGGAGAAATACAGGCTGCTCTGGAAAAAGACAGTGTGGTTGTTTCAAGGAGCACAATACAACGATACTTGAACAAAAATTAGCTGCATGGTCGAGATGCCAGAAAGAAGCCTTTACTGCGCCAATGCCACAAAAAAGCCTGGATACAATATGCCCGACAACACCTTGACACACCTCACAGCTTCTGGCACACTGTAATTTGGAGTGACGAGACCAAAATAGAGCTTTATGGTCACAACTATAAGCGCTATGTTTGGAGAGGGGTCAACAAGGCATGTAGTGAACAGAATACCATCCCCACTGTGAAGCATGGTGGTGGTTCACTGATGTTTTGGGGGTATGTGAGCTCTAAAGGCACAGGGAATCTTGTGAAAACTGATGGCAAGATTAATGCAGCATGTTATCAGAAAATACTGGCAGAAAATTTGCATTCTTTTGCACAAAAGCTGCGCATGGGACACTCTTGGACTTTCGAGCATGATAATGACCCAAAGCACAAGGCCAAGTTGACCCTCCAGTGGTTACAGCAGAAAAAGGTGAAGGTTCTGGAATGGCCATCTCCTGACCTTAATGTCATCGAGCCACTCTGGGGAGATGTCAAACGTGCAGTTCATGCAAGACGACCAAAGACTTTGCATGACCTGGAGGCATTTTGCCAAGACTTACGGGCAGCTATTCCACCTGCAAGAATTCAGGGCCTCATAGACAACTATTACAAAAGACTGCACGCTGTAATTGATGCTTAAGGAGGCAATACACAGTATTAAGAACTAAGGGTATGCAGACTTGAACAGGGGTGAGTTAATTTTTTTTCTTTGTTGCCATGTTTTGTTTTATGATTGTGCCATTCTGTTATGACCTACAGTTTAAAGTTGAATCCCATAAGAAATAAAAGACATGTTTTGCCTGCTCGCTCATGTTTTCTTAACAAATGGTACATATATTACCAATTCTCCAAGGGAATGCAAACTTTTAAGCACAACAGTAAGAGAATAAAACCACTCTGTGAAGTACATCCTTTGCACTCTTGATGTAGTTGTGTTTTCATCCGTATAGGTGTCTCCCTCCATCTCCAAAAAGGATCAGGAGATCCTGAGATACATCACTGTGATTGGTTGCAGTCTGTCTCTGTTCTTCCTGTTGGTCACAGTCATCCTGTACACCTCTGAAAGGTTTGTCACGTTCTGGGTGTCAGTGACGAGACATCTGGAATGGCAACAAGATCCAAATGTCTCTGCCCTAACAATGAGTTTCATTCCGTGTAAAAACACCTGCTTAATAGTTAAATAACTCCACTGCTTTCAGGAATTACTGATTTGTCACAAGTTAATATTTTAGTTTCACTATAAAGTGACACAACTGTGAACTGTAGCATTCCAATTCAGTTATTATAATATATTTTTTTAAAGCAAGGGACATTATTTTCACAAGGCCCACTCTACTCTGTTGTTCAGATGTGCAGGCACAGACGTCTCCCACAAAGTGCACATCAACCTGGCTGTGGCCTTGATCCTTCTCAATGTGCACTTCCTCCCGAGCCAGCAGGTGGCAACGTTGTCCTCCACTGGACCATGCATCTACATCGCTGTCCTCCTGCATTACTCTCTAATGGCCACATTTACATGGACAGCAATCGAAGGCTTCCATCTTTACGTATTGCTGGTCCGCGTCTTCAACATCTATGTCAGGAGATATCTGCTTAAACTGAGCCTAGTAGGATGGGGTGAGACCACGCTTTAATGAGGGTCAATTTGAAGTGAAGCTTAACAGAAGAAGAGGAAATCAGAAAAGTTTTTGAAGGGCCTGCTGTATTTCACATCCAAAACAACTTTTGTTATTCCTCCGATGTAATTTTTTTAATTTTATTTTAAAGACAAAGGACATTAACTTAACATTACACTTTGCACACATCCCAAAAATCAATTTAAACGTACATTTGCAAGCACCAGGCTCCATATGAATACATACATGATTTTAGTTTTTTTGTTGTTGTAAGCGGGCGTACAGTGTACTAGCTAGGTAGCATGCTGACGCTGGTGTTTAATTTGGTTTCAGGATTCCCTGCTGTCATTGTCATCCTGATTGTCATAATTGACAAAAACCAATACAGCCGCGTGACTCTTCAAACTTCGGAGACCAATGGGACGGCTGTGGAGATGTAGGGCTCCTCCACACCCTTCATGACGGACTTGGAGGTGGCAGCGGTCAAAGCCCGAAACCCTGTTGCCACACATCACCATTAGTGTCTCTATTGAAATATATCATTTAAAACCAAAATGTTTCTCTACCTCGCACCTCTTTCTCTTCAGGTGTTACGTTTCTAGTGATGTGGTGAAGCTGTTGACCACGTTGGTTCTTTTCGGCCTAATCTTTCTATTTAACCTCGGTATCCTGGCGGTGACTGTGAGCCGACTCGTGTTTCAGCGGACGCCGGAGGAGAAGGGAACAGCCGCGAATAGCATCTGCACCGTTTTGGGAATCACCTGTCTGCTGGGAATCCCCTGGGGCATCATATTTTTCTCGTTCGGCCAGCTCACCATGCCGGGCCTCTATCTGTTCTGTGTCTTCAACTCTTTACAAGGTACGAGTCATTATCCTGACTAATTTACTCTGCGGTCGTTTTTTTAGAAACACGTTTCTAGTAGGCCTACCGTGCCGAACACCTTTGCCTCTAGAACAGCTTGAATTCCTCAGGACAAGGTTTCGGAAAATTACCGTAGAGATGTTGGTCAGTGTTGACACGATGACCTCGCCCAGCTGATGCCGATCTCTTGACAAAACAAGCTAGGTTCAGGGGTGGAGACTGCTGAGATAACGCAAGTTAACTGAACCGGGATCGGTCGGACCTGGCAGTTTTACCGCGGTGAAGTTAGTTTCACATTCGACTACTCCCATGAACCGGTAAAACGGTCTTCGGTCTGCCAAGTGACCCGCAAGACTGTGTCTACGTACCGGCGAACGGACTACTTAGGGACCGGAGTAAAAGTGCAATCCTCAGAACCAGGACCGTAGGTTTGATTTCAAATGTTTGGGGGACAAACACTGGTGGAGTGGTGACGCCGGGCTGGGGTGCAAGCTGTCCTTACATGGACCCCCGGGACGAAAGATTGTAAAGCAGTATATACGCATGGAAAGCCGATCCCAAGGTCTGACTGTGAAACACACAATTTAATATAAAATTACAAAAAGCATTTTTATAGAGGTCAAGCACGGGCCACCCACCCACTGCGGGCCCTGGTGCAATCGCACCCAGGATAGCTACATCAGTGGGGACAAATATGTTTTTGCAAACGTCCAATTGTGGCGAAGATGTGTAATATGTTGTGCATATCTGCACAATCTCTATATAAACATTTGTAAGAATTCTTTACCTCATTATTTGTGAAAAATCAAAGTTGAGGCTCTTAGATCATGTCATGAGGAATATATTGATGCGATTTGGGATGAATATCTCAAAATCTGAAAAAGCTATTTCAAAAAGAAATTTTAAAATATCAGTAAAAAATCGATGCTTCATTATTTGTGAAAAATCTAAGTTGACGCTCTTAGACAATGTCATGTAGACTATAGTGGTGTGATTTGAGATGAAAATATGAAATTTTGAAATATCTATTTCAAGTTATAAGCTACCAACTGTATTATAAAAAGCCATTGTTCTGAGGACTGCTCTTTTACCCCGGCCCCTAAGTGGTCCTTTCTCCTGCACGTTGGTATAGCCTTGTCTCACACTGCGATCGGCAGACCAACAACAGTTTGACCAGTACATTGGTGTATGCGAATGTGTGAATATGAAACTATCTTTAGTATCTTTACCGCAGTGCAGTGTTTTTAGTGTTGATCACATGCCTACAAGAGACGCTTCTTGTTTTTAGCTGATAGGAGTAGGACTGGGTCTGTGTGTCTGCTGCAGTTGTAATTTTCTAGTTTGTCACCCCATTCTCTCTTAGCACTATAGACCCAAGGTATTCAAAATTGGGTTTGTTGAGAAAGCTCATTTGATTAACTTTCACATCAACAAAATATATATTTTTATAATTTAATGATTAACTTTCAGTCATAATAGGCTACATTAGATGGCCTACTCATTCTATACTTCAAGCTTACAGTAACTGAATGCATCAATGCCTGTCTGCATCAGAATCACCTTTAGTCACTGAGTACCACATGCTCAGTATTTTACATGGTGTAAAGGTTCTGCTAAATAAACCATAACATGTGCAAGCCACAGCCACATGACTCATTGTCCATCAGAGCGATCCATTTTCGTGAAGGCTAAGCTGTACCTAATAAACTGGCTGCAGAGTAATTAGAGGCTGCTCAGACTATTATTCAGTTGTATCTCAGTGCTAATATATTTGGATTCGAAAGGTTACTACCATTGCATATGCAGGTGTGCTAAATACCTATGTACGTGCTAGACATAATGTGCTTTCGGTAGGGGGTGCTCATGTTGCGATCTAAGCTCTTACATGCCCTCGAGCTACCAGGGTTTCAGCCTCTGCTTGGCCTTCTCTCTGTATCCTCTCCCTCGTTCTCCCTCTGCTTGGTGTTCTCTCTGTGTCCTTTCTCTCTGTTCTGTCATTAAAATAATAAAATGTTGTTTTTTAATCCCAGCTGAAGGATTAAAAACAATATGCATTTGCGTCATAGAAACAATATGCAAATGACGAATATTAATATACCCATGATTTCCTTACATCTGTACCTTTCACTGTGCGCCGTTATTGAAGATATTTGGAATTGTTTTGTGGGCTGGTCAGCTGAAAAGCATTAATCCAATGTTGAAAGGTTTAAATGTGAATGTTGTCTTTAGTGTAATATAGAGTTCATTGCTGATTTGAAAGTTAATTATGTCTCGTTCTTCTGTAGGGTCTTTCCTCTTCCTCTGGTTCTCGATGTTCAGATGTAAAGCTAAGGTCAGCCAACCTAGCAGTTTCACGCAGAGTACCCAACAATGAGCTGAGGACACAAGTCTATTGGAAACCAATTTAAATAATTTATTTTCCTTTCATGAATACTTAGACTGCCTTAGCAATTTATACAGACCTTAGCTATGTGTTGTGCCAATACAACATTGTCATGTTGTTCTTCATTCTGATTGTTTAAATGTGATATAAAAGGTGTTTTCAGAACTGTTTGCATGTGTGGTTTGTTCATTATGTGATCAAACAGGAACCAATGTAATTCTAGATTATTTCTCACTTTTACATAAGCATTTCAACAGAAAGTCAACATGTTGATGAAAGATGAACTGTAGCCTATTCATTCAGGCCCCAAACTGCTGAGTAGATTTTCATAAAACAAATCCAGTGTCACCTCTGATGATGACGGATCATTAACACAGTCAAAAGAGCAAAAACAGTTAGGATAAATGATTTGACTATGAACACCCCGCAATTAAAATAGAAACAGTCTCTCCTTACATGAGAAAGTTGTTCATTGCTACTTTTGGGAGATGTAAATGGGATATGACTCTTGTATTCAAAGATGGGATGCTCTCTAGAAAGCATTGTGTTTGACTGACATGGGAAGTGCTAGCATGTAAGTAAGCATGTTTTTTTGTGTGTAGGTTTTAAGTAATTCTATGTGTCATTTTGAAAATGTCAGATATTGAGTTGATGTCGTGTCTTATCTGAGCGATCAGTAAGTGGTCCTCACTGTATTTTATTATTTAATCATCAGAAAAAGTAGGTAGTTTTTTCTTTTTTTTGAACAGTGCTTGACTGAAATAGATTCTTGTACTTATTTTAGGTGCCGGTATTGTTTGTATAGTTTTAGGATCTGCACAATACTTTTGTGATGGTTTTCTATAAGACGAATAGAGGCTCAAGCAGTAAAACATCTGACGTCTGTATTGGCAACATATTCATGTATAGTCTAAATTAATTTGTGAAGCTACATTTAGTGGGTTGCTTGGCAGTGTTATGTTCAGTTGTAAGGGATCTGTTGGAATCAAAGAATACTTGTACAATTTTTGTCATTCCTACTTTTTACAGCGCTATCCTTAAAAAAGCCTCAATGTTTCCACTGCATGTTCTTCTACTGATATCTGGAGCTCTGGCTAATAATTTCTCAAATTCAGGTACTAACAAACTATGTCAAACTGATTAATTGTAATGCAGTGTGAGGCATAAAATGTTATGAAATGTTGAAATGGAGGACTGAACGTCACTTAGTCGACTACTGTAATATTTATGCCAAAAGCTCATTCATAGTTGTAGTTAGTCATAAATTGAACCATGGCTTATCAACCAAATAAATTTGTTGTCTATTTCCTTTAATTTCCACAGATAATACCTTGTATATTAACATTACAACTGGGGATATTTGGATGAAAATAAGTTTTCAGAGTATTACCATTGTCATACAAGACAGTGCAAATGCTAACTTTGCATGTCAATGGATGTCACATGAAAGCTATGCTGAATACATCAAAATGAATGTGACCTCAAGGAACCTAACTGTCAGCATGAATGTTCCTATTTCTGTAGTTACCAACACAACAGATAAGTTCGTCTTCAACTTCTGTGTGCAATTCAATTTTTGTGTAGTGTGTGTATATATAGAGTACCAGTCAAATGTTTGGACACACCCATTCACTTGAATAGATAAGTGTTTTCAAACTTTGGACTGGTACTCTCTATATTTCTTCATATACATATTGTATATGTTTATTGATGATGTAGAAATTCTGGATAAAATATGAAAACATAGCTGTGATTCCTCAGTCATTTCACTCATGTTTCCCAAGCCAAAAGAGCAGTATCCTTAAAGTGTAGTATTTTGGAACCACTTATGTCCTTCAATACTATTTAAATACTATTTAGTGTTTACTAAAGTAAACAAAAGAAGCGGTTCCAAAATAATATACTTTAAGCATACTGCTTTTTGGCTAAGGTTTATGAAAAACTAGAATGCCAAAATAAAGTCTACAGAAAATTGCCAATTTTTTGTCCATCAGCTTCATCCATGTGTCAGATCACCAACTGTACTGTGACTGCAATTGGTGCCCTGCTGAAAGCTATTGAAGACCACCCTAATGGTCTGGGGGATCTTAGAAGGATCCTAAATATGCGACAAATGTGCCCACAGCTGTTTACAGAAAATAAAGACATGAAGATGTTGTATATTGGGTAAGTAACCCACCAACCTACAGTACATCCATTTACTTCGGACAGAGTTGTTTGAAAACTAGTGATCTGTGTCTGTGTCGTACTTGCAGTGTTGAGCGGAACGTCTTACAAAACGTAATGAACAACTCCTTCAGTGGAGACTCTGTGTCCTACAACCTTGAGGATTTGTCCATGACTGTGGACAACCTGACCAACCTAACCAGTGCTAATGGCAGTATTATACAAATAAAAGCCCCAGAGGTACGGCTCATGTTTTGTCATCTTCTCTCAGATTGGTCATAGAGGGACCTACAGAACATGTCTAAATGTGAAAAAATATTTGACAGTACAGGCTTTAAGTATCTGGACCATGACACAAGTTTTGTTTCGGCACTATAGTCTAGCACATTAGATTTGAAATGAAATGATGAAGAGGTTAAAGTGCAGACTGTCTACGTTAATTTGTAGGGCTTTCCAACCATAAACCGTGAACCTTGTAGGAATTATAGCCCATAGTTCAGCAGTTAGAGCACCTGACCAGGATATGCTAAATGTAAAAATGTGGAAAGAGACCTTTTGTAAAGAGAATGACTATAGCCTGTCTGTGAGGCATCTAATGTCTTGCTAATCCATGTTTTCAATGATTGTAAATACAGCTCCTCATCAATAACGGTACTTATATTCTGGAAACCTGGATCCCTACCGATGCCTTTCAGGGCATCGCAGAGGATGAAAGGAAAGTGAGCGTGGTCATCTATAAACCATACTACCAGTTTATGGTAGGACTTGTCATATTCTGTATCCACTTCATAATTCAATACAATCATTATTTCAATTCAATCTACTCATATAAAACAAAAATGTGTGTGGGTTAATAAATGGCAGTTAAAAGACAAGTGGTGAAAGACCGTGCACTGAAATTAATTGATATTCAGGCTAATATATCCAACTTTAATAGAAGCACCAGCTACACCACTTGTATAAATATCACCCATATTGTGCCATTGTCATTAGAATGTGGCAACTGACATTTACTCTAATTCCATGTAATGGGGCAGCTACGTATGATTTAGCTGTGTTACTGTGGTGATAGAGTCACCAATTTTAACACAACCAGCTGGAACAGGGTTTTACAAAGATTTGCAGAAGCAGATTCAAACACAAACCCCAAATAAGTGTTTTTTCAGTATTTCTGCAAAACAACTCAATGTTAATGGTGTTATTTCTCATAACTATATCTGTATGAAATATCATATATAATACCTTTACTTAATTTTATGATGTTCACTGAAATGAAAATGAAAAAAACACAAGCCATGTTTGCGAGATTTGACAATGTTAAATTATTCACAGAATTGTTGTAAGAATATGCCTAAAAAGCCGTTTGAATAGCTGATTTCTTAAGATAAGAATCGCTGTATCATATTTCATTTCCAAACATGTCAAATATATATGAATATTCATAGATGTGAGCTGATGAATACATGCTGTTATCCTGGTAGCTGTATTCATGATGAAAACTATGAACCTGCCCCATACATTCCATTACAATTCAGTAAAAATCCAGTTCTGGCCTGTTGAGGCTAATTATATACCTTTTAGTGTATTCCATAGTAAATTTACATTATACGGTTCCTTTAATAGTTTAGTTAGTAAAATTAACTATCAGATTTGACATTTGTAATGCAAAAACATGCCACTATGTACTATGACATTGTTTGAGAAAAACCTTGAAAAATGATGAGACAGTAATTGGGTAGGGTCAAAATGTAGGGGTTTGTCTCACAGACAAATATTATCATCTTCTATCCAGTTTAACAGCACAGTCTTGATAACCCCAGTCATGCGAATAGAGGCGTTGGGCGGCATCCTTAAGAACCTGATCACTCCATTGATGATGAAGTTCCAATTGCTCGACCCAGATAGTATATCAGTGAATTACACAGTAAGTTGTCATCGTTTGATGTACTTTGTTCTGATTATTGTGACAGATTTACTTGGCTTATTCTATATTTGTGTTTCTTAGATTATTGGTTGTTTCTTTTCTACAGGCATCATGTCAATATTTCAACGAATACAGTGGGTATATTTTGGTTCCAGTATGTAAACCTACATTCAGTGTTTGCATACCCCAATCCTTTGCATGACATTTTCATGTTATCCCAATAGCACTGTAGACCGCAGACATATGCCTGTTGCTTACTTTACTGTATTTGAATGACAAAACTGTGTATTTTGTCTTCCGAAAAGGGAACGTGAGCATATCAAACAATGTGTTTTGGGAAACGGATGGTTGTCAAACCAAGACCAGTGGCATTTATTAGTGTCTATTTATTAGTGTCTATTGAAAGTCTACACATCCCATTCTGTTTTCACATCTTGCTTCCCTTGAATTAAATCTCAAAAGGGAAATCACATATTTGATTTCCAGGTCAGTAAGATTTGTTTCACACATCACTGGCCAGAGGGAGCAGGGGATTTGGCTTTGTGCAATAAACAATAAACTTTATTACATTGAAATGTGTATTGAAGGGTGAGTGAGAGCTCAAAAGAAATATAGTCTCGTTTGAATTTTTTGCAAAACCTCTGTTATACCGACTGTACTAAACAGGGCTGTTCATAGACCTGTCGAGGGGCTGAAACTGAAAAAATGCATGTTTTCATTTCACACTAATGTATGTAGGCAACATGTTGATGCCGTCAGACATGATTACTGACAACTACAGGTGTAGCAAGAAATATGAATCATGACAGAGTCCTGTAAATAGTGTTGGAATGTATCAGTTAGTAAGCAATCCGTTTATTATTCATTTGGACTCTTCCCCATTCTCTTTCACTTCGGAAATGTGAAGTAGAAAGAAATATATATAATTATTGA
Organism: Esox masquinongy; assembly: GCA_016801175.1. Lineage (NCBI taxonomy): Eukaryota > Metazoa > Chordata > Actinopteri > Esociformes > Esocidae > Esox > Esox masquinongy. The sequence goes on along the minus strand of JACXGI010014268.1, from coordinate 5,716 downwards.
TATTTACCATTCATTTTCTGGCAGCAAAATGTGTGTAGACCTTCTCTTGGCACTGTGTTTGTCAGAAACATTCTTTCATAAATGCGCTGGTGAAGGGTGTCATGCTTTATCCATTCTTATCCCCTCAAGATTCCTAACATGCCATATGACGATAACAACTGACAAATATTGTCTTACCTCACCTATATCGGCTGTGGCTTGTCTGCATTCTTCACCGCTCTATCCCTTATCACTTATGTTTTCACTGGGTATGTGACCTAACCATATGTGACTTTACCTAAACATGTGTTCCCTTCTTTCTCCATTTTTTGTATCTCAAAGGGTATTTCCTAAAAGGGTGCTAAAAGGGTCCTTTGGCTGTCCACGTAGTAGAACCTTTTGAGTAAACATGTTTGTTTCCATGTAGAACATAGTTTGGGTCTAACTATTTCCACAGTGGGTTCTCGATGGAACCCAGAAGGGGCTTACATGGTACCTAAGGGGTTCTACCTGGCACATAAGAGTTATCCTATTGAGGTCAACCGATGAGCCCTTTTAGAACACTTTTCATCCCATCATCAATCACGGCCAATGTAGTTGTCCTTGTGTCTATATTGATGAATTGATTGATTGTACCATGTTAGAACCATTTTATGATTATGATGTTGTATCCTTACTTCAGGAACATAAGAGTAGACCACGCCAACGGCATCCACCTTTCCCTGAGCGGGGCTTTGTTCCTGCTCAACACTTTCTTCATGCTCAACGAGTGGGGGGCCAGTCTAGGCGTCAACGGTGTGTGTATCTTTATTGCAGTAGCCATTCACTATAGCCTCTTAAGCAGTTTCACCTGGATGGCCATTGAAGCTGTCCACCTATGTATACTCCTGGTCAAGGTGTTCAACACTTACAACCGACATTATATGGCTAAACTCTCCGTCATTGGTTGGGGTAAGTGAATAAGTTACACACGGTTACATTAATGTTAGAGAGACAGTGATGTAGATATTGCATACATGCAAGTGTGATCAGAAATGGGTATACTACACATCTTGTGTATCCACTGTTCAGGAGTTGTTGTGGGAATTTCATTGGCATTCCAGAATACCCAACATTTTTATGGATCTACAGGTATTACCTTGGCAAACTCTAACAAAATAAATACAATGTAAGTAAATGTTCTCTTTCTCGTGGCTGTTGTGTCAATACAATTTCAAAGGTGGCCCAATGTAGAGTTGTAAAATCATGCTCTTATCATATATTAACTGCAGTATTTGCACAGAAAATTTGATTCTTATTTAATATCTTCTTACATTTGCAATGCCGCAAGCTGCCTCATCATTTCATTACCTTAATATTAAAGTTAGTGTGTATACTATGCCAAATAGTTTGAAAGTTAACATGACAGTTGCTTAAGTAACACATTCCATGGCAGGCAAATAGCACTGTGTAGTCAGATTTCCAATTGTGTTTATGATAAAATAGAACCCATGACAAAGCTTGTCTAATATAACCCATATTTAATTACTGTGTCGCTGCAGCTTTAACTCACACTCTCTCTCATACCAGCTGCTGGATCACAAACATCACTTTCTTCTATGATGTGAACCTCGGCTACTTTACCTTCACATTTGTCATGAACTCTGGCATTCTGTTAACGGTGACCACACGGATCTGCCAGCTGAAGTGCCACGACAATAAGCATAAGGCGGGAAAGGGAAGCCTGGTCTTTAAAGACGTCTGTACCGTCCTAGGTCTCACCGGCCTTCTGGGCATTACATGGGGCCTGGCCTTCCCCTCCATCGGCTACTACAACCTTGTCATCCTGTATCTGTTTACCATCTTCAACTCCCTTCAAGGTGACCCAGGGAAGACAGTGACAGAGAGAGATCATTAGAGTGATGTAAAAGTAGTGCTTCTCAAACATCTCTTAGGGACCTCCAGACGCCTCAGTTTGTTTGTAGCCATGAACTACCTTACCTTAGTTAAGTAAAATAGGGCTTGATTATTAGTTGACCAATTGATTCATGTGTGCTAACTTCAGAATTCGACTAATAGATGGAATTGCTGGGGTTCCCAAGGAGAGGTTTGAAAAGAAGAGGTGTGAAGACAGACCGGGAGATGAAGGAAAAGTATTCAGAAAGGGAGGGGATAGTCTCAGGTAGACCAAAGCAGGACGTGTGATTTAAGGGTCTCGTTCACACTAACCAGCTCCATGACTTTGAACTAATTCATAGCACCTGTAATTGATTGTGCATGTGCAGTCTTGGTGATAATTTGTCTGTGTTTCTCTCTCAAAGGATTCTTTATATTCCTGTGGATCTGTGGCTCCGTCAGGAAGGAAAGGCAGCTTGCGGCAAACACTAAGAGCACATCAGTAGCAATGAACAATTCTGTAGCCAAATCCAAGGAGGGGTTTTCTGATGGGAACAATCCCTACCAGTGAACCATCAAGCTCTCACGATCTTCATTCAATAGCCAGGCTGTGTGACGTGTACTAGTAGTTTTCATTATCTATTATATGAAAAGCACCGATGGATTGTACAGGTGCTCATAGCGTCTCACCTCATCAAATTTCTTCAAAATCCAAAGGATTCATCTTGGGCATCTTCTTCACATTCACCACACCTAAGTCAAGACCAAAAGGTGAATAATTACAATGAGCTTAATAAGATATATAATATACAGTGGATATAAAAAGTCTACACACCCCTGTTAAAATGCCAGGTTTTTGTGATGTAAAAGAATAAGACAAAGATAAATCACGTCAGAACTTTTTCCACTTTTAATGTGACCTATAATGTGAACAATTCAATTGAAAAACAAACTGAAATCTTCAAAGGGGAAAAATGAAAAATAAAAACCTTACAATAACCTGGTTGCATAAGTGTGCACACCCTCTTATAACTGGGGATGTGGCTGTGTTCAGAATTAACCAATCACATTCAAACTCATGTTAAATAGAAGTCATTACACACCTGCCATCATTTAAAGTGACTCTGATTAATCACAAATAAAGTTCAGCTGTTCTAGTCAGATTTTCCTGACATTTTCTTAGTTGCATCTCAAAGCAAAAGCCATGGTCTGCAGAGAGCTTCCAAAGCATCAGAGGGATCTCATTGTTGAAAGAAATCAGTCAGGAGAAGGGTACAAAAGAATTTCCAAAGCATTAGATAAACCATGGGACACAGTGAAGACAGTCATCATCAAGTGGAGAAAATATGGCACAACGGAGACATTACCAAGAGCAGGACGTCCCTCCAAAATTGATGAAAAGACGAGAAGAAAACTGGTCAAGAAGGCTTCCAAGAGGCCTACAGCAACATTTAAGGAACTGCAGGAATTTCTGGCAAGTACTGGCTGTGTGCTACATGTGACAACAATCTCCCGTATTCTTCATATGAATGGGCTATGGGCTAGGGTGGCAAGACAGAAGCATTTTCTTACAAAGAAAAACATCCAAGCCCGGCTGAAGTTTGCAAAAACAAACATCAAGTCCCCCAAATGTACGTGGGAAAATGTGTTATGGTCTGATGAAACCAAGGTTGAGCTTTTTGGCCATAATGCCAAAAAGGTATGTTTGGTGCAAATTCAACACTGCACATCACCCAAAGAACACCATACCCACAGTGAAGCATGGTGGTGGCAGCATCATGCTTTGGGGCTGTTTTTCTTCCTCTGGAACCGGGGCCTTAGTCAGGGTGGAGGGAATTATGAACAGTTCCAAATACCAGGCAATTTTGGCACAAAACCTTCAGGCGTCCGTTAGAAAGCTGAAGATGAAGAAGAAATTCACCTTTCAGCATGACAAAAACGCAAAGCACACATCCAAATCCACAAAAGCATGGCTTCACCAGAAGGAGATTAACGTTTTGGAATGGCCCAGCCAGAGCCCAGACCTGAATCCAATTGAACATCTGTGGGGGGATCTGAAGAGGGCTGGGCACAGGAGTTGTCCTTGCAATCTGACAGATTTGGAGCGCTTTTGCAAAGTAGAGTGGGCAAATATTGTCAAGATGTGCCATGCTAATAAACTCCTACCCAAAAAGGCTGAGTGCTGTAATAAAATCAAAAGGTGCTTCAACAAAGTATTAGTTTAAGGGTGTGCACACTTATGCAACCAGGTTATTGTGAGTTTTTATTTTTCCCCCTCAAGATTTCAGTTTGTTTTTCAATTAAACTGTTCACGTTATAGGTCACATTAAAGGTGGAAAATCTTCTGACATGATTTATCTTTGTCTCATTCTTTAACATCACAAGAACCTGGCATTTTAACAGGGGTGTGTAGACTTTTTATGTCAACTGTATATGGCCTCAACTGTAGATGGCATTAATGGTTCGCTATTGAAAAAAGGCTAATATATGATTTACATGACTAATAATGGCTAAGAACAGCTTTTGGATAATTGATGATGTCCGGATATTTAAAATGTCCTAGGACAATCATTTTGATGTTAGCTACCTACCTACCTAACTAACGTCTTAGAATCTGTGTTAGAGATGACAGATAACCAGATATCTTGAGAACAAACAATGTTACAAACTAATAGCATAACCTGATATCTTTCCATCTGGAACGTATTGTCCATTACCAATAAATCTAACCAAAATCTAAGAGTTTTCTTCCCAGTGACATCTGCTCTCATAATGGCTGTACGCAGACTCCAAAAACAAAAGAAAAAACAAAACCTGTTCAGTGTAAAATCTGCGCCGATTTGCTGCTTTTTGTCCTCGATCCGATATCAAGTAATACCAAAGCTAATATCCCGATATTGACACTTATACAGCATCTCATAAAAGGGAGTACACCCCTCACATTTTTGCAAATATTTGATTATATCTTTTCATGTGACAACACTGAAGAAATGACACTTTGCTACAATGGCAAGTAGTGAGTGTACAGCTTGTATAACAGTGTAAATTTGCTGTCCCCTCAAAATAACTCAACACATAGCCATTAATGTCTAAATCGCTGGCAACAAAAGTGAATACACCCCTAAGTGAAAATGTCCAAATTGGGCCCAAAGTGTCAATATTGTGTGGCCACCATTATTTTCTAGCACTGCCTTAACCCTCTTGGGCATGGAGTTCACCAGAGCTTCACAAGTTGCCACTGGAGTCCTCTTCCTCTCCTCCATGACGACATCACGGAGCTGGTGGATGTTAGAGACCTTGCGCTCCTCCACCTTCCGTTTGAGGATGCCCCACAGATGCTCAATAGGGTTTAGGTCTGGAAACATGCTTGGCCAGTCCATCACTTTTACCCTCAGCTTCTTTAGCAAGGCAGTGGTCGTCTTGGAGGTGTGTTTGGGGTCGCTATCATGTTGGAATACTGCCCTGCGGCCCAGTCTCCGAAGGGAGGGGATCATGCTCTGCTTCAGTATGTCACATTACATGTTGGCATTCATGGTTCCCTCAATGAACTGTAGCTCCCCAGTGCCGGTAGCACTCATGCAGCCGCATACCATGACACTCCCACCACCATGCATGACTGTAGGCAAGACACACTTGTCTTTGTACTCCTCACCTGGTTGCCGCCACACGCTTGACACCATCTGAACCAAATAAGTTTATCTTGGTCTCATCAGACCACAGGACATGGTTCCAGTAATCCATGTCCTTAGTCTGCTTGTCTTCAGCAAACTGTTTGCGGGCTTTCTTGTGCATCATCTTTAGAAGAGGCTTCCTTCTGGGATGACAGCCATGCAGACCAATTTGATGCAGTGTGCGGCGTATG
>JACXGI010014267.1:0-19355 GCA_016801175.1 Esox masquinongy | reverse complement strand
CCCTTCTGTGCCTGTCTCTCTCTCCTTTCTCTTCTGTGCCTGTCTCCCTCCCCACCCCTCTGTGCCTGCCTCTCTCCCCTCCCTACTGTGCCTGTCTCTCTCTCCTTTCTCTTCTGTGCCTGGCTTTATCTCTCTCTTCTCCCTTCTGTGCCTGTCTCTCTCCCCTCCCCTCTGTGCCTGTCTCTCTCTCTTCTCCCTACTGTGCCTGCCTCTCTCCTCTCCCTTTTGTACCTGGCTCTCTCTCCTCTCCCTTCTGTGCCTGTCTCTCTCCCCTCCCTACTGTGCCTGTCTCTCTCCTCTCCCTTTTGTACCTGGCTCTCTCTCCCTTCCCTTCTGTGCCTGGCTTTCTCTTCTCCCTTCTGTGTCTGTCTCTCTCTCCTCTCCCTTCTGTGTTCGTCTCCTTCTCTCGCAGCCTCCCTGCCTCTCTCTCTTTTCTATTACATTTTGACTGTGCAAATATTTGCCTTTCTGCATCAAAGGTGAAACATGCTATTGCCTTGGTTATATAGGCATTGATTGCTCATTAGATAACGGTGAAGGTAATCATTGTAAAATCTCAGTTAGCTCAGAATGTCAGCAGCTGTAGCCCAAGTTTCATGTGAGCTACAGTGAAGTGAGGAATAAAAAATATGCATTCCTGTCTGACATAAGACATAAGACCCAGACAGCTTTTATTATTTTTTTACGGGAATATTTTCGGATATTTCATACATTGTTAGAAGAACAAAATTGCTGCTAAAAGAGCAGTGGGCTGGATTCAACACTACGCGCTGCATCAATACATGAGCTAGAAGAAGCAGCTGAAACTGCAGCTAACACACTAGGCCACACCCCCCCACACTTCTTAAAAGGTCAAATATAACATTTTCCACAAATATCTCTGTTAATACGAGATACACAACAAATGATGCACCAGGGCCTTGTGACTTGAATAGTGTAATGGTATGTCCATGTCCAGTACTACATTATTATTTGTTATTATTTTCATATTTTCATAATTTATGTTATCAGTGTAGGAATAATAATCATATAAATGATAGGGACGTTTGTTCAGCACTTGTGACAGAAAAATAATTGGGTAGAACTATTATGTTGTTTTCTACCTAAATAAATCTGATTCATAATGCCTATATAATATTAATAATTTCCGTACCATAACATTTCACTCCAGATCGAGTGACTAGACATACTTTAGCAACATTTCAGTCACCAGTATACCTCTATAATGGAAGTAGAGAGACAAAGTCTGGATACTGGACATACAGTATCTCACAAAAGAGAGTACACCCCTCACATTTTTGCAAATATTTGATAATAGCTTTTCATGTGACAACACTGAGGAAATGACACTTTGCTACAATGTAAAGTAATGAGTGTACAGCTTGTATAACAGTGTAAATTTGCTGTCCCCTCAAAATAACACAACACACAGCCATTAATGTCTAAACCGCTGGCAACAAAAGTGAGTAATAAATAATAATTTACAGTACATCAAACAAGTTTAACATACCAATCCAATAAGAAACAAAAGTCTAATGTAAAGACTCATAGCTCTGGCATTTGTAAGTATTTCAGAAGATTCATTAAGTAATTCTCCAAGAACTTGGCCTAACAAAAAAAAAAATACAGGAACTGCCACGAACCATTGTAAAAAACCGAAGGGGAACATTTGGGCTCAATTATGTTTTTGTTTGAACTAGGCCCCAGCACACATTTCTAAAATGTACCTGGAACATTTAAACCATAACTCATACATTACAATGGAACATACTGGAGTAGTACTCATACCAGGGAACTCTATGGGCTATGAGTGTGCTCGGCACTGCATGCTGGTGGGGGAGACTGCCTCCATAGGTTTGTTGTCCGGTTTGATCTAGAGGCAATTGGTCCCGATGGTGTGATCGAAATCTGATTAACATTACATCAGGTCTGTTGGAGGCTGGCTTACCCACATTCCCTCTGCACCCCATATTCGTCCTGAAGTACAAAGACATTTCTTTATTGTATTACAGTCCTTCATGTCAGGAACCCACTGTTCGTAAGATTGTTTGTAAAGGAGCCAGATGGTCAAAGTCTTTATTTTCCTTGATTTAATTTCATCTGAATTAACACACAAGACTTTTCTTTTTTTTTTTTAAATGATGTATTTGGGAATGCGATGCAAACACAGTATGTCTCGCACAGGCACGTCCCAGTTCACTGTATTGTACAGCTTCCAAGCTTTGTGTGGATAGAAGGGTTTACCCCATTATTCATGGATCGGTATATTTTCTTTAATCCATGCATGGCAGATATAGCCCAAATTTGCTCCAAGGATTTGGGCTCAAGGGGTTAAAATAAACGTTATTGTTTTAAAGTCCCTTCATTCTAATGCAATTTTTGGTCTGCGTAACATGTTGCTCTCATCTTGCTCTCTCTGGACTTGCTGGAGGAGTTTAATTGTCGCCCAGGGCTACATAAAATCAAAAACATTAGGCCTTTATCCTACCACTCTTGTAACTGAAAATAAATCCACACACAGGACTTTTGGGCATTCCCATTAGATCCTGTGAAGATACTACTGTGGGATTATTAGAATTATTTTTCTTCCCACATGGGAATACTGTTTTGATTTTGTTGCTGGAGCAAACATCCAATGTAGGAATTGTTGTCATTTCCTGATTTCCAAAAGTCTTCGTTATTCTCCCTACGTGTATGTGAGAAAAGGGGACACATTATGAAGTTCACTTTACGCATTGCACAAAATCTTATTGGAAAATAATAACTTCCTCTGTTCTCAAGGATTAAAACCCTTGATCTTTGAATTAGTAAATACATGTATTTTTACTGTATGTGATCAATTAATGTGAATATTTCTATACAATTTGTTTATTTTCTTCAATTGTTTTATGTTTTTTGTTGATAGATTTTTATGACTGATAAATAGCATGGAATAGTATCTTTTTTATGTATGTACATATGTATGTGTGTCTGTATAAAAGACCTGTTGGCATTAAACAAACTTTACTGAGAGAAAAAGTCACCAATAAGGGTTTTTCCAAGTCACCCATCTTGATTTTTGAATGGGAGACCTGACAAATCAGGTATACAATACCTGACAAATGATTTGCCTACCTGACAAATTATTGACTTGAATGGGGATTCCAGATCTGTTCAAATTAATTGAATCCTATCTAATAGCAAAATCGAAACAACTTTTGAAAAAACATCTGTATGTGTTCGAAACAAAATGATCTAAAAAACATCTTTGCTGACATCCCCAGGACCAATCCTCTAAATAAAACACTTAGAGGACTAAAACACAAATTCCAATGAAAATCTTCCTCTTGAATGCGTTTGAGATTAATTCAATTTCTGAGGGGTTTCTTGGGAAAGAAACTCATCTTTTCTGTTTGGAACTGGCATTATAAAGACCTACAGTAAGCACAGTGGATGATGTTACAGTGTCATCAGTATCAGTACAGGGGGTAGTTAACGTGTAGTCAACATTGCTTTTGTTTGGGGTAAATCACCCATGTTAATATGCAGCTGTTGATTGCGTTCAGCACACATCAATAGATAGGGAAAGATGGGTACAAAAGCATATTCAAGAGCCTTATGTGAAAATACATGTGATTTGTTTGGACTAAAATTAAATGTATTAAGGTACTAAGTTACCATTTACAGTGTAGTATCTGTACAAACACTAGTTCAGTTCTAAGCAAAAACAGATACAGAAAATATAGCGGAATGCAAATCTTTTTTTGTGACAAAAGGTTCAGGGGGGTCCTCAGAACAACTGAGCCCCGCCTTGTCGTCTGACCCAGCCAGCATGACCTCCTGAATGTCTTCAGGTGAATTTCAGACTGTGTCCTCTGATTGGCTGCGCACATCTGGCCACTCAGCACTAAAGCAAAAAAAACAAAATAAATACAAACAGCTGTTTTGCATATGCTTTAGTCTGTTGATTGAATAGATTCATTCAAATCCCCCCTTGCCCTAACCACAAATTCCACACTGGGTACTCGCACAATACATGGGAATGTAACACCAAATGATATCAAATATAGCTCTTGTGTGATTTCCTGTTCTAGTAGGGTGTATGAACAGTGTTCCATTACGCTGGTAACGGTGTGTAACTTGTGTACATATTAGCTCAGTGTGGAGAACAGAACCAACATTGCCTTGGCGCGTCGCTGCAGCAGAGGCAACCTTCACTGCAGCTTGTTGCTCCATGTGTTTACTCTGCAATTACCCAGCTGGCAGGGCCTGCTCAACAGTCACATTTATGGATGGGTTTTAGACGGAGTGTCATGAAGGCAAAGCGAAATCACAACTCGCTCTGCTACAAGTCCTTCACAAGACCTTTGTGCAAACATTGTTATGTACACCTGTTATTACCTTAAAGTAATATTTCAGTTTTTCCACTTATAATGTATTAAGAATGTACTATACTACTGGGCAAACAATATCGCTGTTGAGCTAAACCTATTATTTAACAACAGCATCCTCTATCATGTCAATTAGGATTGAGCTTTTGTTATTATCTTCTGCTAATTACAGAAATTGTATTTTTATTCCCCAAGTTGATCATTAGTCCAAGCTTATGAGCTGGAACAGATCTGGGTATGCTTGGTGGTATATTACACTGGAGTGAATTCATTTGCAGTGCAGTTTCAAATTGGTTTATAGTATGACAATGAAAGGTCAGATTGTCAAAATCTGATGAGGCAGAATGTATACATTTTGTTTCTACGCATGGTGAGATGTGAGGTTTGAGGGGAAAAAAAGAATCACTTTTGAAGAAATGCAGACTTTGTGGAATTTTGGAGTCACCAAGTGTCCAGAACTACTATTAGATGGCACGCCCATGAAAACAAGCTCTTTGGATGTTCTGCCAGAAGAAACATCACTCTCATCAAGACATAAACATCAGCGTCTGGAGATGCAAAGCGTCATCAGAACTGGGTTCTGTGGTAAGATGAGTCATAAATAGAGCTTAATAAATAACAAGGTGGACTTGGCGTAAAAAGAGGGATTTCAGAAAAGGAAATTTTGTTAAATGTGCCTCATTGCAACAAATCCATAGCAGGTTCAGGAGAGGTGAAGCTCAAGATGTGTCCTCCGATGCACATCTCGCCAAGCTGCTCTGTCAAGCACCTATTGACATCCACCCAGTTGTGTCAATTTTAACTACTGTACCTTCTGTAGGAATCCCAGGGCTCAGACAATAGGCTGCAACTCCTGGCCACAACAACTTAACTGGATTGCAGAGACCGAAACCAAGAAAACACCTGGTGACAGATGTGGTGCATACATGTTAATGCCTTCCTAAAGCAAATGACATCCAAATGACAACACTTATGCAGTAGGTCTATATAATTCACCATAGCATCGCAGGTTCAAAGCGTTCACAATTGTATTGCAAAAATTCAACTCAGGATTATGCTTGAACACATCCGTTCTGCAAGGCAGGGGATTGCAATATCTCTGCACGTTACACAGATAAAACGTTCCGCATGTTTTATCTATGTATGCTCTCTGCAACTGTCCTTGTTACACATTACATAAATGGACTCCATCACAAAGCAGTTGTTTGTTATTAAGAGCTGGTCAGCATGCACAATTACGTTGATAGTGATCACACAGAGATCAGGATGTTTTCCTCTTAGTCTCCGAGTCTGTGCTGGGGAAAGTGAGAGTTTGAAATCTAATCTAGATTAAAGTTCTGTCACATCCTCTCTCACAAGCAGCTGGTTGAGACTAAGACCCTGGGACACTGGAGAGGAAAGTGCTGAATTGTTGAGGTCCAGAATGAAGCGACTGAGTTTCCTGCTGTGTTTGTATGAGTCAGGGGCAGAAGGGCTTATTAAAGCACCGTGACAGGATGTTTGCTACAGAAGGGGACTGCTTTCCTTACGGTTTCCGCTGTTTGCAAGGAGAATTGCAAACAGCGGTTTGCAATTCTCTTTAGCCTTGCCAGAATCTGGAATTCTCACAGTTTTGTTGATAAACATTTCAAGTGGATGTTGAGACAATAATGGATACAGAGTCCAACAACCCCGCTTGACCGACCACAAGAACATCTCAATGGGACTTGGACACGTTGTGCTAACGGCACCCTGACTTCTACCCGATCTCCTCTGGCACCTTGTTGTGTCAACGCCATTGGAATTAATGTAAAATGCACCGACCGAGTGGGGAACGCGATACACACACACACACACACACGTTCTACATAGAATTACTTCATCCGCACACTTGACTGTTTATCCTTTGCTTAAATCCTATGCGTTAAAAGCTGTTGGCGGATGGCGTCTGTCGTTGGTGTTAATGCTCTCTCTGATTTTGCGGTGCTCTGTAATCCTCTCAGCTCACTTATCCCAACAGGGAACATTACTTATCACAGTGTCTGACCCTGGGAGCCTATATACATTCACTAAATGATACACGTACATTCAAGCGAAACACCATTACAATGTGCACTCATGTGCCCAATAACAGAGAGATTATTTATTTATTTATCAATGAATGAGAAAACAAATGGCACTCTGCTAGAGACTGTTGTCTAAATGTCATGTTTTGAATTGGCTAAGACAACAGGTTGACTACGACGTCATGTCGTCAGACCTCTGCTGAACATTTAACGGATTTAACAGTTAAACACGCCCAGTCCCTGCATGCTGTCGTTGTATTCAACTTTTGTATGCAACTGCAACCTAAATGGAAAAAAATATATATTTAGTTGTGTGCGCAACCTGAATTACGTGTTTCGCATAGCTTTCAGACTGAACACAGGTGAGAACAGAATAGTCCGTGTCTTCTATTTCAGCCAACCAGATCGCTTTCATATCTTTGGGTACTTTGTGGGCACAGGCTGGATGTCCACGCTATCCTCACACTCTGCCGGGGTTTAGCCTGAAAAGGCCTCTGTCGCCAGTTATTCCTCTCATTCTGCTGAGGTTTAGCCTGGGAAGGCCCCTGTCACTGGTTATTCCTCACTAGCAGATTATTCAATCTTAATCAGTAGGCCTTTCTAAGAAGAGCCAACTAGGTTAAAGCTCCTTCTCAGTTGTTAGAATTAACACGGCAGCTGGACTGGACAGCACCACCCCAGACGCACACACAGACCCTGGGCTCACTGCATCACAATACAGATTTCCAATATACAGGAACTCAGTCAGGAACTCCGCTTACTGTTAACAGAAAAACACTGCATGTGCAATTAACACATGTGGGTGTCCATCAGCTGTCATTTTAGTAAGTCAGAAAGTAAGTTTTTATGTAGCTGGCTAACCTAACTATCTGAACTTGGGCTGATCATAGCCCAACTCTGCCTGGGCAGACAGGTCCCATGTCCAGTGTTTCTCACTCTTAGACTGCCACCACAGATTTTCTCAGTTATTGTGACTCTTGCCTGATTAACATAGCATGAGTCATGACAAAATGTGTGGACTTGTTAGAACACGAGCTTCAAACTTTAATAATTCATCTCCACCCCATGGCAATGTGTAGAATTGTGTAACATTTCCTTTTATAAATGCAACATTTTCTTAACCATCCATTGCAAATTGCAGGGAATGAACATTGACCGTCATAAGCATTAGATGTTAAGCCACAAAAATGTTTTATAAATGGTTAGCGCCAGCCCCCACACACACACCTCCAACACACAGTCCAAGTCAGAAGCAATCAAACGACTTGTGCTGACATGTTTTGTCCGGGCTGGCGTGACCGGCTGGCCGGGCCAGAGCCCTAGGTCCAACACTTTCACACGGACAACAGGTCTGGAAGCCCAGGGTCAACAGGCTTTCCCTCAGGAAGACTTAGCTGAATTGGGCCGGCCAGGACAGGATCAGATCAGGGCTGTCAGTTTGAGTTTTAGGCAAGGAGATGTAATCACAGATGTGGGTTTACACTGGGATTTCCCCCCTTCTAACGCAACCCCATGTCTCCAAGTTAATTAATCTGCAGCCATCGCCGTGATTAATGTTGAAAACACAGGCCTTTCTAATCACACATCCAGAAAGGTCACTTAACCCGTCACACGGCTGTGTGATTTACATCCACCCTGTCTTTGTGGCTGTACGGTCATTAAAGGGTGACAGTTGACTTCATTTCCCAGCTTAGGGACAGCTGAACGTCACCTGTCATAGCTTCTTTGCTCCTATGCTATAGGTATGATTTATGCATTAAACCAGAACCGATAGACTCTCCCAGTGTTCTGCCTACGGTTGTCTGATTCCACCTCCACAGAACTACGTGCACATTTCACATTTGATTGTCAGAGGTTTCTTCTCCTGAAGTTTACAAATCACTGTGGGCTTATCCCCTAAACACAATGTTTTGATTAAGAACTAGATTGCATTGAGCCTCAAATCCCCTACTCGTAAGATGCAGCCACGTACCGAATGCAATAAAATTAGTACAGCTTATGACTGTTTGCAAACTTAAATAGACTGTTCTGCTGGGTGGCAGTCGTAGCTTAACCCCATGGAAAATAGATAGATCTTACAGATCTATTATGGTTTACTGTTTGTTTCAGTTGTACCTTAATTATTGAATAAGGTGACAACACAGTGGGACGAAATAAAGCTGCCTGCATGGTCTCAGCCAGGCCTGGGGTTCCTTCCCTCTTCCTAAAGAGAGTCCTCTGTTACAGTAATAAAACACACACAAAATACACAGTCATGAAACACAGACAGTTAAGAAAAAGCAATCACAATTGGCTGTAAAACTTAAATTTTTCAGACATTTACACTGCCTTAAGGACACCAAGGCTTCCAACTTATTATCATTCTGCAAAAAACGTTCCATGTGTGGGGGCATAGTTGTCAGAAGTAGTTTTTGGACGGCACACTATCTCCAAGACTGTGAGTCCTGTGAGTGCATTTGCTAGTTGCTGAAAATGAATTCAACTGTAAATTATTAGATTAGATTAGATTGAACTTTATTGTCATTGAACAGTACAAGTACAGTACAAGAAAGTGCAGTTAGCATCAAACCAGAAGTGCAAAGAGGGCAGGAAATGTACAAGTATTAAGTATCGTGTATGTTAAGTGGATTGTATAAATGTGCAATGATGGCAAATACAGTGCAAAATGGCAATTTTAAATGAGCAATGAAGGCAAATAGGGGAGGGCAGAGAATTTACCAGTATTAAGTATATGTATGTACAAGTGGGAAATGAATAGTTGTGCGATGATGCAAATGCAAGTACAAATGGCAATTCTCCCAATGACATTGGAATTTAGACATGAGACTGTTAAGCAGTGTAAGCACATGGCCAGTTTTCCATACTTAAGGAATTACCCCAGAAAAAAAACATGTAATTTATGAGGTGAGATTATTCAGACGTCTTTGCAGAACAGCCTTATATACATTGAACAAACTTATAAATGCAACACTTTTGTTTTTGCACCCATTTATCATGAGCTGAACTCGAAGATCTAAGACTTTCTCTATGTACACAAAAGGCCTATTTCTCTCAAACAATGTTCACAAATCTGTCCAAATCTGTGTTAGTGAGCACTTCTCCTTTGCTGAGATAATCCATCCACCTCACAGGTGTGGCACATCAAGACAGGTGTGACACGTCATTGTAACCGACTTGAGTGGGCAAATACCCACATTCGATGGCGTCTGGCACTTTGGAGAGGTGTTCTCTTCATGGATGAATCCCGGTTTTCACAGTACAGGGCAGATGGCAGACAGCGTGTATGGTGTCGTGTGGGTGAGTGGTTTGCTGATGTCAACGTTGTGGATCGAGTGGCCCATGGTGGCAGTGGGGTTATGGTATGGGCAGGCGTGTGTTATGGACAACGAACACAGGTGCATTTTATTGATGGCATTTTCAATGCACAGAGATACCGTGACGAGATCCTGAGGCCCATTGTTGTGCCATTCATCCACGACCATCACCTCATGTTGCAGCATGATAATGCACGGCCCCATGTTGCAAGGATCTGTACACAATTCCTGGAAGCTTAAAATATCCTAGTTCTTGCATGGTCAGCATACTCACCGGACATGTCACCCATTGAGCATGTTTGGGAGGCTCTGGATCAGGGGTATATGACAGCGTGTTCCAGGTCCTGCCAATATCCAGCAACTTCGCACAGCCATTGAAGAGGAGTGGTTTTGGTTTTCCCCCCAATACAGTGAAACTGCACATTTTAGAGTGGCCTTTTATTGTGGCCAGCCTAAGGCACACCTGTGCAATACTCATGCTGTCTGATCAGCATCTTGATATGACACACCTGTGAGGTTGATGGATTATCTCGGCAAAGGAGAAGTGCTCACTAACACAGATTTAGACAGATTTGTGAACAATATTTGAGAGGAATAGGCTTTTTGTGTTCATAGAGAAAGTCTTAGATCTTTGAGTTCAGCTCATGATGAATGGGGGCAAAAACAAAGGTGTTGCGTTTATAATTTGGTTCAGTATACAAACATCAGCTGGCCCTTCTGAAGTCCCAGCCAACCAAAGTGCATGTGTGCACTGATGTTTGCAAAAGTCTGCATCAATAATGAAACGCAAAGTTGCGTGATAGACATAAAAGGGGCTTGCAGAATTTAATCTCTATGCTGAGAAGACAGAAATAATTTGGGTGGTGGGGTAGTCTCACAAAGTTACAGATATCATTAGATTTTAGAGCGAACAGGAATGGATCCAAACTTTAACCCACAGAAACTCTTTTTTGAACATCAAGGCATGTACATTTGAATCTGTCCATTAAAGTAGCCTGAGTTCTAAGGAACTAATTATTAAGGAAATTTTAAGCAAGTGTTCATTGTCACAAACGAGGAGTTCAGTTTCAATACAGAGTTTATCCACGGTATTGATTGATTTTGACAGGTCAATAAATAGAGCAACACATTTGATCTTTTTTGCAAGGCTTTGGCTATATCATTTACAACCAATGAAGTAGCTGTAATAGTAGCGTGCCCAATTCAAAACCAGACTAGTACATTTTCAGAATGTAGTTGTCAAATAAAAATCTAGGCTACTATTTATTAACCAATGACTGGAGAATTTTAGCAAGGAAAGACAATTTAGAGGTCAATAGTTATCAAGGTTGGTAGTATTCACAAGCGTATGTAGTGGCAGCATGTGTGGTTTTCCATGCTTTACCCCAGAAATTAGTTTTGGATAACAAAAAAATATTCAGAGATGAACAGTGCAGCAGTAACCAGCAGATCTGAGTCTACAGTAGCTTGTTTGCCACTGTGGTTTGCATTATGTCAACAACATGTAAAGCATCAAAGACCTCTGATTCTGTGAAAATTCATGGATCAACATTTTACTAAGCAGTTGGCAATGGTCATTTAGAAATACTTTTGTAGTGGAGTTCCGTAGTTGGATAATGATACCAAATGCTTGGCAACTTTTGTTAATTATAATTAATTTTAAAAACAACTTCAGCTTCACTGACTAACTTCATGTAGAGTATTGGCATTCTAAGAAACTATTGTAGGGACAGTTATGACAGCCAGTGTTAATTAATAACAGCCTGCATGCATATCATATCATTATGTAATTAAAGCATCGCTCTGGAGTTAGATTTTCAAGAATATAACTTAGAAATGCCTCATAAGCTTAGGAAGGAGCACATTTTCACGCTTGCTTGTAATTACTATAGCCATGAACCGAACACCACATGGGCAAGAATAACGTTGGTCTTTCAAAAAAAACTGTTGTTTTAAAAGGTTTGCATTTCAGTATTCTTATGCATTCTCAGATTGCCATTATTTTAGGGAAGCTGTAACTATGTTCACTATGATAGCTGGACCTTGTGGAATTTTACAAACAGAAGAATTCAGAGGAAGTTCATAGTTCCGGATTCTACTGCAAATATTATAGAATGTATTGAAGAGACATTGTATTTTAATGACGTAAATTATTCATTACTAACATTAGTAATTAGGACATTATGTACAGCAGGAGAGTTGTTGTGAATTTCCCCTTTAAGTCTGATCTTCACCAAATGACAGACATGTTCAATTGGACTTGAAATTGGATATTAACCTAGCTAGACAAGAACATTCCAGTTGTTGGCTATAAAATGTCTTAGTTGCTATTTGAGTATGTTTGGGGTTATTGTCTCGCTGTAAGATGAAGTGACATCCAACATGTTTGGAGACATTTGCTTGTACTTCATTAGAGAAAACAAGTGAGACCGTTTCAGTGGCAGCCATTCATGCACAATCTGTAATATCCCTCCCACCATATTTCACAGATGAAGTAGTGGAAAGCCAGTTCCTTTTTTTCTCCAAATGTTCCTTTTGCCATCACTCTGGTATATGTTAATACTTGTCTCATCTGTCCATAAGACAGTCTTTTTGGTACATTTTAGGCCCTGCTATTACTGACTGTTAATAACTTTGCACCTTATGGTGTAGCATCTGTAGTTCTGCCATTGAAGTCTTCTGCAGATGATAGGTTTTTGTCTTCATTGTGGTAAGTATTCTTTAGTTGTCCACTGTAAAGTTTTTTTTTTCAATTTCTGACTTTACCGGTGCTTTCCATCTTTTTTAATGATGTTTGAAAGTGTTGTTTTTGGTAGCTTAAGGTTTTGGCTGTGTTTCAGATTGATTCATTTCCGATTTTCCAGAATTTTTGTCTCTCTATTCTTCCTTAACCGAATGAGACTGGAATAGCATAAGCTTCTCCAGGGTGGTTCTGGTCATCAGGGTCTGGTCTGCTAATCGTTCCGCGAGTAAGGACAAAGGCTGGTAAGGCAGCGTCATGATTCTGCACAGAATTGGAACAAATTGCCAGAATATCTTAGACTTGCTCCAACATTGGCCACTTCTAAATTTAGGCTAAAAACCTTAATGTTTTCTTCTGCCTTTTCTTAAAATTTTGATAATCTTTTAGCCGTCTTAAATGTGATGTTTTAATTTGTATGCTTTGTCTTTTATGTTACATTTATTTCTATTATTTCTATTATTCTATAGTTTTTTCTAATGGAAAGCACTTTGAATGAACCTGTGTATGTAATGTGCTATACAAATTAACTTGCCTTGCCTTGTCTTGGGTATAGTACTGTGAGTGTCTAAAGCAAGAATGATGACAGTACAAGTCAATGCAAACTGTTAGGCTGACCAGCAAGAAAACTTAGATAGGTTGTTAGCTACTTTTGCTGAGGGGTACTTGAGGCTACTGTGGAGCAAATTTGTTGGTAGAAAGTAATGCAGTCAACAACAGCTTTAGTTAGCAAGCCCTGCACCCCAGTCCCAGTGCATTTTTAAATCGTGAAAGCAATATTCCCTCAAATACTCTCAAATAAAAGTTGAGAATCTACACTTTAACCTCATCGTAACTTAAATTTGAAATCCAACATTTTGGAGTAAGGAGCCAAAAAAGGCAAACATGTTTACTGTCCCAATTTTACAAAGCGTACAGTAAATGTAAACACAACAGCCACTTAACATAATCAATTTGAAATCTGGATGGTCAGTTGTTGCATCCATAGCTCCAAAGATTTTAGAGTGGCAAAACAGAGGTGTAAGATAACTTTGTTATTGCATCAACTGCTGAATCCCGCTTTAAGAGATAATTGTGGAAACAACTGTGTTATCAAGCCCTTCGCCCCGTATAGGCTCGTTACTCACCCACGGCCTGCATTGTTGTGTACTACATGTAATGACTCCAGGGCAAGGAAGCATGACCCCTCCCACTTCCAAAGCATGACCCCTCCCACTTCCAAATGGTCCTCAGTCAGGCAGTGTACAGAGACAATGATGACCAAAAAAATCTTGCCACCTGAACAGGGTTTTAGGGGTTTCTTTCCTTGCTCTGTGGCCCATTTTTCCCAGAGAGACTAATAAGGCAATCCTCACCACATCAAGCCACTTCCAGGCCATGAACTACATACAGCAGCTATACTATACTGCTCTCAAACTCTGCTCACCTCTGAATCCAGATGTACTGCAAATTCATGCATATAATATATCCACTACAAATATCCCAAGTTAAAAAGCGAGTGGTTTTGACAAAATGGGGCACGAATCGAAACTATTTCCGGGGACCTTTTTTTGGCTCGACAGAGCTACATTTACAACCAGTGGGCAAAAATTGCGGACGGCATCTTTAAAGATGCTTCTGATAGACTACAGTGCTCTTCATGTCTATGGCTATGGATCCCACTGTCTGTCTCAGTTGACAGGATGACAGTGGCCCTGGGCTGGGTCCTGTTTGTCAAGTGGAAGGACCTGTGCATCAGACTAGACATGTTCACACATTTGATTAATCTCCCATATCAAGATCATTAAACACTTGATGAAAATATTTTTTTTTAATAAGTGATATGAACGTTTTTGTCAATGCAAATGAAGATATTTATTTCCATTACAGTTCTTAATAAGCAGCCGTTCGTCAAATCGCTTAGGATTTTGTGGCATGATTAGCATAAGTTTGATTATTCTGAATGAAGTGTAGGAGGATCAATTTAAATGGCAACATGAAATATGCATGTGTTTAATACATCTGTGACTGGGGAGACAGCGAAGACGGATACGTGAAGCTTTTTATAGATGAATACAAATAAAAAGTACTGTGGTCAAAACACCATCCATCTCTGAGCCTACTGGCACTGCTAAGTTTCCACTTCTGCCTACAATCTTCGCACATCCCTGACTGTTCCCATCAGGGCTGAGTTTTAGAGACAACTGCTGCTCCCCTTTGCAAAGCTTCAAACAGAAGGTAAAGTGACTTCTCCAACCAATCCAGAGGTAGTCGGCTCTCTTGTGAGCAAATAAATAAAACAAAATACTTTCTGTTATTAAGTATTGATATGTTTAGCTAAAGCCACTACAATATTTTTTTCTTTGCGTTTTTATTTCAGGAATTCCACTTCAACAAGAAAGAAACAGTACATCTTAAGTGCAAAGACGAAGAAATGTCCTGATGTTTTTTTCTCTCTGTACTTTCTTCCCTGCAACCCAGAGTTGAGAGATGGAGTGATTGAAATGTGAAGGCCAATGTGACCGCACTGGATTCAAACCAAGGACAATTGCCTGTGCCAACCAGCTGAGCTAAAACGTCTGCGGTGGTTGGAAATCGTTGACTTGGGCTGCACCTGAAAGATCACCGTCACCAAGTTTGTTTGTGGCTTTATTCAGTAGTGGTCATGAAGTTGAAGGAAGAACCCACACCCTGTCCTCCTCAGACCTCAACAGTCATTTTTATTGCTTTCGTTTATACAGTATATGCCTGAACATAGTCACATTAATGGAAATATTGATTATGCTTCTCCAGAGCCTTTTCCCTTTAACCTCATGGGAAACTAAAATCCTGCTCAAAATGCACTCTAACGGTCACTCTGAGACAGGCAGTTTGTAGCTCTGTGTAACATGCGTTGGCGTGAGAATCACCTACCTTCTGGTCAAACGGACCCCCAGGTAGAACTTACACCCCCCCCCCCCAGGCTACAGTGGCGCTAATGGACCAGTTTCAATGTGCCTCAGGAAGAGTGCTAGGAGACTCACAAGAGTGACTGTCATGAATTTGTGGGTGTTCCGATCTAAGGCCCCCCCCCTCCGAAAACACACATGCACACACTCTTGGCTGACTGGCTGCATGAGACTCCATGCTGCCACATTCAATAGTGCCTTACCGCCCTTTGGCGTGGGTCCTGAAGCATCTCCAATCGCGCCTGATTATTCTGTGATAGGCCTGACTGCTGGAGATTCCCCGGGGACACCAGACATTCCATTTGCTGTTGCACCCTTTCACTTGTCAAGGGCAGCAATGGAACAGGCCAAAAGATAGTGACTCCCCCACCACTCCTCTGCATAAACCCAACAAATAATGCATTAACAGATTTACATTTTTAAAAAGCTGCACCCTCCACCTCCTCTTCCGTCAGCTATACTTATGTTTTAAAGCAGGGTTCTTTAACACAATTTGAACATGTTATCAACCCACCTGTTTTTTTGGTAAATTGATGAGGGATGGGTCTGGAGAAAAATGCTACAGATGACTGCAGATATGTAACTAATCTAAAATGAATGCCAAGCTATAAAAGCAAGGCCATACCATCCAGATATCAACATTATTGTTTAACCATGTTTTGACCATCCAGATATCAACATTATTGTTTAACCATGTTTTGACCATCCAGATATCAACATTATTGTTTAACCATGTTTTGACCATCCAGATATCAACATTATAGTTTGAAGTATGTTTTGACCATCCAGATATCACCATTATAGTTTGAAGCATGTTTTGACCATCCAGAAATCAACATTATAGTTTGAAGCATATTTTGAGGCTAGACAGCGTGTGTTAACAATTACAGTGTTTACATGTACAAGTTAAGTAAAAGAAGCTTATATTTGGGTTTTGGATAGGGTATATAGTTGAGCAAAGCTCATGAGGCATTTTTAAGTCATATTCTTCAAGAATCAAAGGGCTTATATATATAACTCTCAATTATATATACACATAAATGTATGAAGCAACTTTAATGGATCTTAGCTTTAATGTCTTTTATACACTACATTACTGTATATACAATTCTTGAATAAAGCATATGTATAATATAGTTCTTCATGAAACCAGTTGTTATTTTGACTAACAAAATAAATAATTGATATATATCACCTCCCTACCTTTATAATAAAAATACCATAATGTCAGGCACTATGCCCATGAAAATGCAAGCATGGGGATTGCCTTGCTCCACAAAGAAGTCAAAAAGCACTCAGTGGCTGGCATACCCTCACATGTGGAAAACAGCACTCAGTTTAGCCGCTTTGTCACATGTTGCTTTCTATTAGGAGTTTGCTGCATTGGATTTCATTCAATGTAGGATTCTGTGACATGACCTAAAGTATAAAATGCAAGCTTTGGTGTGTGAAGAGTTTGAATGTAAAGCATAGAATGTGAATGTCAATGTTTTGAAACATAGTCTATGTTTTGAAATATAGAATGTGAATGTTAATACACATGAAGTTCATCACCATCAAAACACACTGTCTTTTGATGGTGATGAAGCTATAGTCCCATTGTATCCCACTTTGGATAAAACATTTTTATTTTGTTGCAATTATAAACTATTCATTCATTCATTCATATGGATTTGTCATAATGCTAATAACGTTTAATTACTATTTTAATATATTTTTTAAATATTATAACAGGTAATACCACATATTTAATTTTTATCCTATTTCTCTCTCACCCCCTGCAGAAGACCATACTTGCTAATCAGCAAGTATGGAAGAGTGGAAGAGTGGAAGTGTATTCGATGAAGAGGCGCGTCTGGCTCCATCAAGTCTGCAACAGACCCTTGGTGATGTTAATCAGGGGTCCTGCATAACATTTGCTTCTCTAAAGATCTGGCCCCATCAAGTCTCCAACAGACCCTTGGTGATGTTAATCAGGGGTCCTGCATAACATTTGCTTCTCTAAAGATCTGTCCCACCAAGTCTCCAAGAGACCCTTAGTGATATTAATCAGTGTCCTGGGTAACATTTGCTTCTCCAAAGATCTGGCCCCACCAAGTCTCCAACAGACCCTTGGTGATGTTAATCAGTGTCCTGGGTAACATTTGCTTCTACAAAGATCTGGAACACCAGGTGTGGGCCATCAGCCCCACCCTCCTGGAGAGGTGTGAAACTCTGAGCAAACTGGAGTGTAACTAAATGCATGATTTTGTGGACATTTATCTGTAGTGTTTAGATTTCCCCTGTTCCCCATAAAGGACAGAATAGACTGATATGCTTTATTGTACTGTACGGGTTATGGGTCAAACTTCACAAGAATATTGTAGAAATGATTGTCCTTGTTGCATGTCAGATAACAACTGACGGCAACGCCCTGTCCATTCAATAATTTTGTATTGATCAAGTGGGACGGTTCCTGTCCTTTGTGTTCATTGTGTTTGCCAAGGTAAAGTAATGCTAATGACTATTTGGGGGAGTGTTCTAGATATGTCTGATTTTAGGATAAATAGCCATGTCTCCAAAAAGTTATTTGAGTTTGTCCTCCCCACACGTTGTGTTGCAGTCATTTTTAGGAGTTTGTCATCGTTAAAGAGAACTCCTGACACGTTGTGTTGTAGTCATATTCAGGAGTCTATCGTTAACAGAAGCTCCTAGCACACCTTCGTGCTGTAGTGTCTTAATAATTATGGTATAATTGGTAGACTGTTAGGCTATTAGGGAGGACATTGAATCGTGTTGGTATGTAACTATATTTTGTATTGTAACTTTATTACTTGATTGGAATAAATGGTACTACTTTGGAATATAGATTACTACGGCATTCCTCGTTCATCTCCATTCTCAAGCTCGTAGAGCTGCTGGTAATTACACACACATGAGTAAGTATAAGTGACCAGACTTGGAGTCCCTGAGTCCTGGCATTCTCAAAGCAGTTTGGTTAGGTCCAGGAACATATGACATTCTTGTTATCCCTGAATCGTTGGGCATAATTAACTTTCTGTTAGACCCAGGAACACACGCCATTTTACTGTATTGTTCGTGTTAAACGACCTACACCTTATGGGCGCTTATGATAACTGATATAGGCACATATACATACAGTGGATATAAAAAGTCTACACACCCCTGTTAAAATGCCAGGTTCTTGTGATGAAAAAGAATGAGAAAGATAAATCACGTTAGAACTTTTTCCACCATTAATGTGACCTATAACGTGAACAATTCAATTGAAAAACAAACTGAAATCTTTGAGGGGGAAAAATAAAAAATAAAGAACTCACAATAACCTGGTTGCATAAGTGTGCACACCCTTAAACTAATACTTTGTTGAAGCACCTTTTGATTTTATTACAGCACTCAGTCTTTTTGGGTAGGAGTCTATTAGCATGGCACATCTTGATGTGGCAATATTTGCCCACTCTTTGCAAAAGCGCTCCAAATCTGTCAGATTGCGAGGACATCTCCTGTGCACAGCCCTCTTTAGATCACCCCACAAATGTTCAATTGGATTCAGGTCTGGGCTCTGGCTGGGCCATTCCAAAACGTTAATCTTCTTCTGGTGAAGCCATGCTTTTGTGGATTTGGATGTGTGCTTTGGGTCGTTGTCATGCTGAAAGGTGAACTTCCTCTTCAGCTTTCTAACGGACGCCTGAAGGTTTTGTGCCAAAATTGCCTGGTATTTGGAACTGTTCATAATTCCCTCCACCCAGACCAAGGCCCTGGTTCCAGCTGAAGAAAAACAGCCCCAAAGCATGATGCTGCCACCACCATGCTTCACTGTGGGTATGGTGTTCTTTGGGTGATGTGCAGTGTTGTTTTTGCGCCAAACATACCTTTTGGAATTATGGCCAAAAAGTTCAACCTTGGTTTCATCAGACCATAACACATTTTCCCACGTGCTTTTGGAGGACTTGATGTTT
>JACXGI010014266.1:7577-19456 GCA_016801175.1 Esox masquinongy | reverse complement strand
ACTGTGGGTATGGTGTTCTTTGGGTGATGTGCAATGTTGTTTTTGCGCCAAACATACCTTTTGGAATTATGGCCAAAAAGTTCAACCTTGGTTTCATCAGACCATAACACATTTTCCCATGTGCTTTTGGGGGACTTGATGTTTGTTTTTGCAAACTTCAGCCGGGCTTGGATGTTTTTCTTTGTAAGGAAAGGCTTCCGTCTTGCCACCCTACCCCATAGCCCATTCATATGAAGAATACGGCAGATTGTTGTCACATGTAGCACACAGCCAGTACTTGCCAGAAATTCCTGCAGTTCCTTTAATGTTGCTGTAGGCCTCTTGGAAGCCTCCCTGACCAGTTTTCTTCTCGTCTTTTCATCAATTTTGGAGGGATGTCCAGTTCTTGGTAATGTCTCTGTTGTGCCATATTTTCTCCACTTGATGACGACTGTCTTCACTGTGTTCCATGGTATATCTAATGCTTTGGAAATTCTTTTGTACCCTTCTCCTGACTGATATCTTTCAACAATGAAATCCCTCTGATGCTTTGGAAGCTCTCTGCGGACCATGGCTTTTGCTCTGAGATGCAACCGAGAAAATGTCAAGAAAATCCTACTAGAACAGCTGAACTTTTTGTGATTAATCAGAGTCACTTTAAATGATGTGTGTAATTACTTCTATTTAACATGAGTTTGAATGTGATTGGTTAATTCTGAACACAGCCACATCCCCAGTTATAAGAGGGTGTGCACACTTATGCAACCAGGGTATTGTAAGGTTTTTACTTTTCATTTTTCCCCCTCGAAGATTTCAGTTTGTTTTTCAATTGAATTGTTCACATTATAGGTCACATTAAAAGTGGAAAAAGTTCTGACATGATTTATCTTTGTTTCATTCTTTTACATCACAAAAACCTGGCATTTGAACAGGGGTGAGTAGACTTTTTATATCCACTGTAGTTTAAATAAAAAACTAACTATTCAGCATGACAAAAGAGTTGAAAAGAAAAGCTTTGGGTGAGGAAAAGAAGGGTTCAATTCTGGCTTTACTGGCAGAGGGATACAGTGAGCGTCAGGTTGCTTCTATCCTGAAAATTTCAAAGACGGCGGTTCATAAGAACAAGGTCAAGCAACAGACGTTGGGGACAACAAAGCTACAGACTGGTAGAGGGCGAAAACGACTGTCCGCTGACCGAGATGACCATCAACTCATTCGAATGTCACTCAACAAATGTCATTAAACCTTATTTGTGGGACTTCGACGTTATGTGCAGTATACAGTGTGAATATTTGGGGTGTGGAATGTATGTTAATTAAATATTTGATCATATCTTGTTTAAATATATGTCACATTTAAATATGTAATTAACATATATAATCATATTTTTTAAAATATTTGTCAAGTCTTTTACCATATATGGCCATGTATTATATTTCCATATGTGACTGGACAAAAAACGAGACAGGAAACGTGGCTTGCTTTTCCAGAGTTCTCACGATTATGGTTTATTACTCATTGTAATGCATATTGTTCCTTTCCACTTTCTATAAAGTATCTTGAATTTGCCACAAATTGCTGTCATATTATTCAAACCAAAAATTAAATC
The DNA here is from genome assembly GCA_016801175.1 of Esox masquinongy. Taxonomy (NCBI): domain Eukaryota; kingdom Metazoa; phylum Chordata; class Actinopteri; order Esociformes; family Esocidae; genus Esox; species Esox masquinongy. Next base: position 17,868 of record JACXGI010014266.1, on the reverse strand, counting down.
TACTCACACATCAAAACCACAAAATACAAATACAATCCACATTTCTACCTAAAACACACCTACATCTACACTTTACACACGCTTTAAATGAGTGTTGCCCATTATAGTCCTATAGGAGACTGCAAACCTTATTGATCTATATTGGTTTAAACCTGTACTCACTATTATACCCATATACAGCTCTGGAAAAAATTAAGAGACCACTGCAAAATTATTAGTTTCTCTGGTTTTACTATTCATAGGTATGTGTTTGAGTAAAATGAACAGTTTTGTTTCATTTTATAAACTACTGACAGCATTACTCCCAAATTCCAAATAAAAATATTGTCATTTAGAGTATATATTTGTAGAAAATAACAACTGGTCAAAATAACCAAAAAAGGATGCATTGTTTTCAGACCTTAAATAATGCAAAGAAAACAAATTCATATTCATTTTTCAACAACAAAATACTAATGTTTTAACTTAGGAAGAGTTCAGAAATCAATATTTGGTGGAATAACCCTGATTTTTAATCACAGCTTTCATGTGTCTTGGCATGCTCTCCACCTGTCTGTCACATTGGTGTTGGGTGACTTTATGCCATTCCTGGCACAAAAATTCAAGTAGCTTGGCTTTGTTTGATGGCTTGTGACCATCCATCTTCCTCTTGATCAAATTTCAGAGGTTTTTAATGGGGTTCAGGTCTGGAGATTGGGCTGGCAATGACAGGGTCTTGATCTGGTGGTCCTCCATCCACACCTTGATTGACCTGGCTGTGTGGCATGGAGCATTGTCCTGCTGGAAAAACCAATTCTCAGAGTTGGGGAACATTGTCAGAGCAGAAGGAAGCAGGTGTACTTCCAGGATAACCTTGTACTTGGCTTGACTCATGCGTCCTTCAAGACAAATCTGCCCGATTCCAGCCTTGCTGAGGCATCCCAAGATCACCGATCCTCCACCAAATTTCATAGTGGTTGCGAGACACTGTAGCTTGTAGGCCTCTCCAGGTCTCTGTCTAACCATTAGACGACCAAGGGTTGGGCAAAGCAGAAAATTTGACTCGTCAGAGAAGATTACTTTATTCCATTCCTCTACGGGCCAATCCTTATGGTCTGTTGCAAACTTCAGCCTGGCTTCTCTTTGCTTCTCATTGATTTTTTCTAGCTTTGCATGACTTCAGCCCTGCCCCTAGGAGTCACTTGATGTCATCCTAGGGTTGTTGAGTGACATTCGAATGAGTTGACGGTCATCTCGGTCAGTGGACAGTCGTTTTTCGCCCTCTGCCAGTCTGTAGCTTTGTTGCCCCCAATGTCTGTTGCTTGACCTTGTTCTTATAAACCACTGTCTTTGAAATTTTCAGGATGGAAGCAACCTGACACTCACTGTATCCCTCTGCCAGTAAAGCCAGAATTGAACCCTTCTTTTCCTCACTCAAAACTTTTCTTTTCAACTCTTTTGTCATGCTGAATAGTTACTTTTTTTTCAAACTACTTTTGAGGTACACTTGCACTGTTTTTGCCATCCAGCTGGTCCTATTGCAAGAGAATAGTGATGACCACAGCAGTGGTTTTTATACTTTTCCTTGTTAAATTAGATTTGGTTCAGGTAATCACCTAATCAGTACCTCATTAAGTAAAATGAGGTGTGCCTGTGTTGGAATTTAACAGACACTGGAATGGAATGGCTGCCATACATGCAGAGATGCTGATTTAAGAAAAATTAGGAGTGGTCTCTTAATTTTTTCCAGAGCTGTATATACAATAGCATACATTCAGATGAAATGATGGGACAGTTGCTAATTGCTTTCATTTGTTGACCCAATACGAACATGGCTGTGCAAACTAACAAAGTGTTCAAAGAAACTATAGTGAACAATTGAGAGGTTGGGTGACCAAATTCAATAGGGTGAAATATGGGACAGTCAGGGTGCCCCCCCACGCAGACACACCCACCACCTACACAGAATGCACAACAAAGTAGGGCCTACTCAGGGCCGGCGCCAGGATGACATGACTGAGGGTGCTTTTTGAATAAATGAGGGGGCATGTCTACTCATTGCACACCTACGAAAATTTAGAAACCTATATACACATGTAAAGCCGACTGAAACGCGTTGATCGTAACATATTGACTATGACAATCAGACCGGGTCGCATTAATATACGGTCAACTATGTATATGGGGAAACAAAACTGAGCGGGCACGACTTTCTACCTGAGGGGGCAATGCCCCATTTTGCCCCCCCGTGGAACCGGGCCTGGGCCTACTATTTTACTGTACTTCAAATTGTATTATCAAATACACAAATACAGTTGATTGTGTTTGTACTGAATGAATTGGATTGAAGCAATGAAAGAGCATTTCACTCAGAACAACACACTATGCGTCTCTCTGGCAAAGATGATCATTTCCAAAGGTATACTATAACAAAATATTGCATATGTGACAAATTAATGAATTGGTTTGAAACAATAACAAAAGAGTGTTTGCACTCCAGGTTACATGAACTCATTATGCTCTGAAAAATTAACACAGCCTACGTTTCAGGTGTACACAGCAACAACTGTAATAACGTAACAGAATTATGCCTACTCACTTTTGCTAATTTGATTCGGGGGAGTCTGGTGGCCTGTTGTACTTTTTGCATGAGCCAATCTTTCTCAGAGTCTGCTAGTCTTTAATGAGATTTTCATAGAAAGCTGTGCATGTTAATGCAAAATTTACTTTGCATTAACAAAAAGTAAATTTCTCAACAAATAACATTACCCACATGGATGGTTGTTGCAGTGAGGTGGGATTTCGCGCGCACCGGTGCTTGGGCTTGGCAGCTTGTGAAAACTAAAATGTTATTGGATCATAGTCTGCAAAACATAAGGAAATTTAAGACTGACAGTGGTGGCAAATCATGACAACTTGTCACATTCGAATGGGCAGGAGGTCAGACCAATCAAAAAACACAATGAAGTGAAAATACGGGACAAAACATAATTTTTTTTCTAAATAAGTCGGGATGACTGAAAACGGACAGAAATACGGGACTGTCCCGGGAAAAACGGGACATCTGGTCACCCTATTGAGAGGCACCATTTAACAAGCAACCGAAGCCAACTAGTGGCTAATAGCTAAAGGGAGCTAGCTAATCTCTATCCGTAGCGAGCTAATGGCTAAACAACAATTGTAAAGATTAACTAAACAATACAATTTAACTATTCAGTAAAATAATCCCTTAGGAAACTGTCAGGTGTGTCAAAAATTAGTATTTCAGAATTTACGTAGGCTATCGTTGCATTTTACATTCCATATGTCTGGTTCAAGGTCACAATTATAATAGTTTTCAAACAGGCTATACACAGGCTAACTATCATAACCTTAATTATCACCATAATTATCAAATTATATAGAATTTGGTAGTGCATTTTTCGACTTTACCAACCTATAAAACAGGACAAATAATGAGACAGGAAACGTGGCTTGCTTTTCCAGAGTTCACACGATTATGAGAGAACACGTTCCGGGTCCTATATAGTCCAAAAGCGACCACGTCTCTGTCTCCTACTGGCCAACAGTAGAAGTTGTCTCAATGATACAACCTTAGAAGATGTAACCATATCAAAATAATTCCCCATTACAAAAAACAAGACATAAACACAAATGTGACCATACATTTTGTGTGTCACACAAAACAAATTAACAATTGGAGACAAAAAAGAAATAATGGAATCAGTCCTGGATGACATTGAGTCGGGATCCACGCACTTGTCCACTGCAGAGAGCCTCAGCAGGGCCATTGCGCCTACTGCAGGGACTCTGAGCTGGCATGTTCCTACAGTAGGACCAGACAAGGCCATGACAGGCAGCAGAGTCCTCCACCATCCCCAGCAAAAACCCAGGTAGGCATAGACCTTTCTTCTTCTGCTATGTCCACTCAGCCATTCCTTTTTCATGTTCAGTTCAGCCAAACCACCCTGCTCGTCCTTTGTCCTCATCTGACTCCAGAGCGACGGGGAAGGAAGGCGGTCACGTCCCTGATGCAACTGCTGGTCTCTTAACAATATAAGAGTCAAGTATCGATATCCTTTACCTCTGACATCAACCACTATTGAACAACTTCATGAAGCCCGGTATTTCACTAAGCTGGGTCTCCAAGTCACATATAACCTGCAACCGCATACAATCCGCATTAGAGAGGGGGGCGAGTGGAAAATGGCCCTCTCCACATCATCAGGTGACTACAAACTACCTGGTTATGCCGTATTGCCTGACAAATACTCCTTCAGTTTTTCAGACATTTGTTAATGAGATCTTCAGAGACATGTTTGTAGTGGTGTACATTGACGACATTCCCGTTGTACTCCACTACAACTTCCGTTGTACTCCAAGAGAACACTACATCGCTCAAGTCCGAGCTGTCCTAAGGAGGCTGTTAGAGCACAGCTTGTACGCCTAGGGCAGAGAAGTGCCTATTCCATTAGTCTGCAATGTCTTTCCAAGGACACCTCATTTCAACCATGGGTACCGAGATGGAGACGAAGAAGGTCAGTGCAGTCATGTCTGGCCAGTCCCCAACTCCAGCACAGCCTTGGGAGTGTTCTTTTGTGGATTGCCAACTACAATAGTCGCTCCATCCAGGGTTTCAGCATGCCTGCAGACCCCCTCATGTCCCTCCTCAAAGGGCGTTTTTGACAGCTCTCCTGGAGTCCTGCAGCAGTGACAGTTTTCTTGGGCCTCAAGGAGTGCTTCACCACCAGTCCCATCTTGAAGCATCCTGATCCCAGTCTGCCCTTTGTAATGAAGGTAGACGTGTCGGAGGTGGGCATTTGAGCTGTCCTCATGTAACCCACCTAAACTACACCCTTGTACCTTCTATTCCAGGAAGCTGTCATCCGCTGAGAGAAACTATGATGTGTGCACTGCAAACGTCCTGGCTGTGAAGCAGGCCCTGAAGGAGCTCAAAACACCCATTCTTTGATTTGAGGACATCTGAGTAGCAAAGAGACTCAACCCGCGTCAAGCCAGATGGGCCATGTTTGTGACAAGATTTGATTTCACTCTGTTGTAACACCTAGGGTCAAAGAACACCAAGGCTAATGCACTGTCTGCATCCATGACACGGAAGAGAATCCAGAGGCAGAGGTTCCCATCATCCCCTCCTCTCATTGTGGCCCTGGTCCCTGGCCTGCGTGCTTTAAGATTGTATTCCATTGTATTCATTATTCAAGATACCTTTTTAAAATTCAAAAACATTCTCCTTTAAAATGTAAAAATAAATACATGTTGGTCAATAAATTATTGGTTAAGTGTGGACTGATCTTAGGTCACAACAACTAATGGATAAAGAGTGTGGGAGCTGCTGATCTGTACTCAGGGGAAACATAAACCTGCATTATTGTAATCTGCTGAGTCTAATTGCAACATGCGTCATCAATACATGCAGTACCAATCTGGTCGAAGGTTCTGATAACACCCTGGAAATACCAGTCATTATAAGAGGGTCAGGCAAATGACTGAACAGCTGGTCTATTGTCTGCCCCTTTTTTGGTCTCTGTTATGAATACCAGCACCACCTTTGTCATAGATGCGCTGATTTCAAGACTTAAATGTATTATAACCACATCAAAATTAAATAAACTGTTTTGTAAGTATTGGGCTATTCTTTTAATATACATTCTGTCAGATTCTTTTGTTATTACATCTGTGTCTCAGCTGATATTGTAAGATTTTTGGAAATGGTTGACTACCATAATGTATCGGTATTACCATAGTATTCCTACTGAAGAGCGTTACTGTATCGGTATTATCATAGAATTCCTACTGAAGAAGAGCGTTACAGTATCAGTATTACCATAGTATTCCTACTGAAGAAGAGCGTTACTGTATCGGTATTACCATAGTATTCCTACTGAAGAAGAGCGTTACTGTATCGGTATTACCATAGTATTCCTACTGAAGAAGAGCGTTACTGTACTGGTATTATCATAGTATTCCTACTGAAGAAGAGCGTTACAGTATCAGTATTACCATAGTATTCCTATTGAAGAAGAGCATTACTGTATTGGTATTACCATAGTATTCCTACTGAAGAAGAGCGTTACTGTATCGGTATTATCATAGTATTCCTACTGAAGAAGAGCATTACTGTATCGGTATTATCATAGTATTCCTACTGAAGAAGAGCGTTACAGTATCAATATTACCATAGTATTCCTATTGAAGAAGAGCGTTACTGTATCGGTATTACCATAGTATTCCTACTGAAGAAGAGCGTTACTGTATCGGTATTATCATAGTATTCCTACTGAAGAAGAGCGTTACAGTATCGGTATTACCATAGTATTCCTACTGAAGAGCGTTACTGGGATCTTACTTGAAGTAGAAGAGGATGGAGACAGCCACCAGTAGGGACACCAGAGAGATGGAGTAACCAGTGGTGTACATCAAGTGCAGGCGTACAAAAACGTCCTAAACACAGAAAGCAAATACACTAAATAAGTGTGTGTGTGTTATTGTGTGTTTGTGTTTCACTGTAAACAGCAACAAAGTTGAAGACATGCTTGTCAGAGAAATAGTTATTCATAGCACCAAAGCTCATATTAAGTGGGTATCATGAACCAGAAAAGTTATTCACATCAAAAAGCATAATTTTCCTAACACTGAAAACTAGCCTTTATCCATACCTTAATAATACTCAAACTGTCACTGATGTATAAGGGAGTGAATTAGGTACAACACTATGGGGTGTGCACATGCATATGCACAGATCATGAACACAAATTGAATCATCCATTTTAAGGCCAAACAAGTGTTATGCTGTGCCAGCAGGTCCAAGCACAGAGCTGGTGATGAATAACAGCATGTGAAATCTTCACAGTGTAGAAGGACCAGCAATACTTTCGGAGGTCCTAAAGGAACAATGAAATCCACCACAGCCTCCGAGCAGAACAATCCCAGCAACAACCAATCCGGGGTGGCAAGCTTGGAACATTAAAACGGTGATGCATGAGTGTACTGCATTGCCTTGGATAAACACATCTAGCTGAGTTGATCAGGAGAAATTGGCGAGTGACTCCCATAGGGTCTTGCAGGGAAATGGACAAATGAAATGCAGCAAAAGACTTGCATGACGAGAGTGGCGAAGCACAGCTGGTGGCAATGGTCACACGGCATAAGATGTAGGACAGCACAGAGGTAAACCACAGACCAAGGCACAACTCATGGAAGTAATTTAGAGTGATGTAGAAGCCACATGAGCAAGGACATAGCTTGGAACTCAAGGGTGGTCTGAATGTCTTCGTCGAACTGTTCAGATTTTCACCCGTATGTGCCGCAGGAAAAACTGTAGGCACAAAAGACAACGCCAGCCTTGCAATGCCAACTAACAGAGAAAAAAAGAAGTATCCCAAGGAGGATAATTGTTTGTAGCAGGCAGAAAAGGTGCATTGTTAAAAAGATAATTTAAAATGTTTAATTTCTTTTTAGGAAAAACAAAAAAACTTAAGAACCCGGCTTTTATTTTCTGTGCACAGTGGATAAATATTGTGGCCTGGTGTGGTTTTATAGCCAGTTAGATGGGGCTCACTACTGGCCGCGATTGACATTGTGTTCAGGTTCTGTGCGCAAGTCTGTGTTCCCTCCAGTGTTGTCCAGGGTGACGGACCGAAAGGGATCCCGAACCTAACATAAGTCTAAAAAAACAAATGTTATTAGGACGACTGGCAAAATATCCCAACTTGTCCAAATTGTGCTGCTTATACCATTCTTGTGAGGAGTTTTGTCGTCACAAGTATATAAAAACCTAAAATGCACATGAACACGCACCTCCTCCTGGCTTCTATGGCTGGGCAACAAGTAGGTGGTACACTCGCTGTAGTTGGCCCAGGTGCGGTTGATGCTCGGCACCTGTTCCCAGTTCCCAGAGGTGCCACACTGACGGTATGCATGACCTGTGGGGTCGAGAAAAGACCTATAACATATGTACTCAAACCTTAACCTAAACAATATACACAGAGTCTTTGCCTAAGGGCATACTATTGAGCTAAAAAGGTTCTCTATATTTTGGCTAAAAGTGTACTCTTGTACAAAGATTACTGTAGATGGTCGTCCATACAGTAACAGATGAATAGCTAACCACTACGCTATGTGAACTACGAGGGGACCAATTACGAGGGGACATACTACCTCGTCAGAAAATTGCGTCTCGACATTAGATCATTTCGTCACGCATTAACATCACGCCAAGTTTGAATATTTAGCTAGACACCATTAATCATTGTATTAAACTGACTAATGTTTCTTATTAAGTTTACTTCCACCACAAATAGCATATATGAACTGTATGGCTTTTATTAGCAAGTAATAGGCCTACTAGCATCTACGTATTACTTGGAATAGTCATAATAGTCTTACTGCGCAAGGGGTTGTGATCGATAGGCTACCCCAAAAAGCATCCATGGATGCGTACTCCGAAAATCTACCAAAAACAGTTGCAATATAACTGTAAACAGTTTTATTTTAGGCTTACTATAACATAGCTACTGAAGGTTGTAGCCAGCTAAGTTTTTGTATATCCTGAACAAATCCTAATGCGTAATTTGTTACGTCTGTGATGAGACTTGAACACCAATCACTAGCATGAAGTGCTGTGTCTCTAACTACTATGCTATTTAACAAGGGGTAGCCAGTCACTCACTCACTCAGTAAGAGACATTTGCTCTTCTTGGCCGGCTCTGCTTACGCGGTCCTTCAAAAATGACTCTATCTGTCTTCAGGAATATCTCTTGGTAATTGGACTTTGAGAAAAATATGAATTTTGGATAAACTATCCCTTTAACACATGAACAAACTGGAGCAGGTGTCTGCAAAAGAAGTAGTTGATTTGGGTGTCATGGTTTAGGAGGCAGGACACAGGCACAGAGTTAATGGAAACATTGTTTTAATGTTCTTTATAAACTTGAACAGAAAACAACAAAAGGAGAGGCAAACTGTGAACTGAAGCACAAAACACAAACTCCAAACAATGAACCAAGAACTAAGGCAAACAAGGGCAACTCTTCGCAGGGCAGCTGACTCTAATTGGTGACAGTCAAAACAGCAGCGCTGAGATGCCTAGAGGCACCTCTGTGGGCAGGCCCTGGCTGTGACCCCCAGGCACATAGAGATGTCTAGAGGCCCCCAGCCAGGACCTGACATTGGGACCAGCAAACTGCCTAAACTGAATTTACATTTCGCAATGCCCACTCACCAGGGATCAGCTGTTATTACATTGAATGTATTTAATATCCATTGATTCAATATGAACTATTTTAACAGTATACTGAGTAAGGTCACAGCAGCTTAATTATTCAGTCCAATACTCTATACAGGTGCTGGTCATATAATTAGAATATCATCAAAAAGTTGATTTATTTCAGTAATTCCATTCAAAAAGTGAAACTTGTATAATGTATACAGTCATTCCACACAGACTGATATATTTCAAGTGGTTATTCCTTTTAATTTTGATGATTATAACTGACAACTACTGAAAACCCCAAATTCAGTATCTCAGAAAATTAGAATATTGTGAAAAGGTTCAATATTGAAGACACCTGGTGCCACACTCTAATCAGCTAATTAGCTCAAAACACATGCAAAGGCCTTTAAATGGTCTCTCAGTCTAGTTCTGTAGGCTACACAATCATGGGGAAGACTGTTGACTTGACAGCTGTCCAAAAGACGACCATTGACACCTTGCACAAGGAGGGCAAGACACAACATTTCATTGCTAAAGAGGCTGGCTGTTCACAGAGCTCTGTGTCCAAGCACATTAATAGAGAGGCGAAGGGAAGGAAAAGATGTGGTAGAAAAAAGTGTACAAGCAATAGGGATAACCGCACCCTGGAGAGGATCGTGAAACAAAACTCATTCAAAAATGTGGGGGTGATTCACAAAGAGTGGACTGCAGCTGGAGTCAGTGCTTCAAGAACCAACACGCACAGACGTATGCAAGACATGGGTTTCAGCTGTCGCATTCCTTGTGTCAAGCCACTCTTGAACAAGACACAGCGTCAGAAGCGTCTCGCCTGGGCTAAAGACAAAAAGGACTGGACTGCTGCTGAGTGGTCCAAAGTTATCTTCTCTGATGAAAGTAAATTTTGCATTTCCTTTGGAAATCAAGGTCCCAGAGTCTGGAGGAAGAGAGGAGAGGCACAGAATCCACGTTGCTTGATGTCCAGTGTAAAGTTTCCACAGTCAGTGATGGTTTGGGGTGCCATGTCATCTGCTGGTGTTGGTCCACTGTGTTTTCTGAGGTCCAAGGTCAACGCAGCCGTCT
>JACXGI010014265.1:0-19357 GCA_016801175.1 Esox masquinongy | reverse complement strand
GCAGTTGAAACGAACCATCAGTGTTTCATAAAACCGTCTAAGCCTGAGGACCCCAGTGTGCGTTACATATTTTATGATTTTGAGACAATTGCCAATCCGGTGAACGGTGTACACACTGCAAATTTTGTGTGCGCAATAAGCTTTGATAACGAGACGTGGTGTTCAGCCGGAGATGGTTGTGTCGCTGCTTTTTTCCAAACGTTTAGGCAACCGAAACATAATGACTACACATTTATAGCATACAACTCTAAAGGTTTCGATTGTTACATCTTGATGCAGTACCTTGCTAACAATGGTATTGGCACGACACTTATTGCTAATGGTAGCAAGCTCATGATTTTTACAGATAGCACATTCAACCAGAGATACATTGATAGTCATTGCTTCCTACCGATGAAGCTGGCGGCCTTGCCACGTGCTATGGGTTTTAAGGATTCAAAGAAAGGCTACTTTCCTCACAAGTTTAACATCAAGGAGAATGAGAACTATGTTGGCCCCCATCCGGAACCGCATTACTACGGTGTGAATACCATGATGGCTAAAGAAAAAGAAGAGTTTTTGCAATGGTACGCAACTGTTTTCGCAGAACCATTTGTCATGCAGGATGAAATAAAGGCTTACTGCGTGAATGATGTGGTCATCTTGAGAGAGGGTTGTATGTGCTACAGACTCCAGTTCTTGGAGTGTGGTGGTATTGACCCATTCCGGTCAATTTCGATTGCTTCGGCTTGCATGAAAGTCTTTTGAAACAGATTCCTCACCAAGGACACCATTGCATTGGTCCCCTCAGACAACTACAATCGTTGTCAGAAGACATTCTCAAACAGCTCAATCCAGTGGCTTGAATATGTGGCCACTGATGAGAACATATCAATACACCATGCCCTGAACAGGGGTGAAGTGAAAATCGGTGCCTACTACGTTGATGGATATGCTGAACGCGATGGGATGTGCACAGTCTATGAATTTCTAGCCTGTTTCTGGCACGGTCACCCAAAGTGTCATTGTTCAGCAAGCATCAATCCGGTGACGAAGATTCAGTATGGGTTGATGCACCAACAATGGCTGACAAGGCTTGAGGCTTTAAAAGAACAACACAACGTACATGTTCAATACATATGGGAGTGTGAGTGGAATCAGCTTAAAAACACATCCGCAGATGTCAAAGCTTTCTTGAAGACTTTTGATGCTCCAGAGCGCCTTGACCCTTGGGATGCTCTTTTTGGCGGTCGTACCAACACAATTCATTTGAAGTTTATGGCTCGAGAAGGGGAGACTATTTAGTATAACGATGTCTGTAGTCTTTACCCATTCTGCAACAAGACAAAGACTTATCCGATTGGGCACCCAGACATAATCTTTCGAGATTTCAAACCGCTAGACACCTACTTTGGTATTGTTAAGGCTACGGTGTGTCCACCGAAAGGCCTTTATCACCCCGTTTTACCGCACAGGGTCGGCGGTAAGCTGTTCTTTCCCTTGTGTAGATTATGTGCAGAGTCTGAAAACCAGGTAACTGATTGTTCACATACAGATTCAGAAAGATCTTTAACTGGTACCTGGGTTTCTATTGAGCTGGTTAAGGCTGTTGGTTATCGCATTGTAAAAATATTCAAAGTGTGGAATTTCACCGGGACATCAGATAATCTTTTTGCAGATTACATGAGAACATTCCTGAAGCACAAGCAAGAAGCTAGCGGCTTCCCGCCATCTGTGGTTGACGATGATGCTAAAGACCAGTATATCCGTGAATATCATGAAAAGGAGGGTGTGCAGCTTGACAAGGAAAACATTGTTGTAAACAGTGCGATCTTTGGCTAAATTAGCCAATAATAGTCTTTGGGGTAAGATGGGTGAGCGGTCTAACCTTATGAGCACGATGCTAATTACAGATCTGGAAGAGTTTAGCCACTACCTTTTTTCCAGTGAAATAGAAGTTGGTTATTTCTCTTTCATCTCAGACACAGTTGCGATGGTACAGTGGCGTTACACAAAACAGACACCAATCAAACCACGTAACGGCAACATTTTTGTTGCCCCGTTCACAACCGCTTATGCTGGACTCGAGTTGTATTCACTCTTGGAGAAGTTGGATAGATGTGTACTCTACACAGACACTGATTCAGTGGTCTTTATCACACGCCACAGGGATTGGGTACCCCCACTGGGGCCATTCTTGGGTGACTTGACCGATGAGTTGCCAGATGGTGACAGCATGGCTCAATTTGTTAGTGGTGGGCCAAATACATACGGTTACAAAACCGTTAAAGGTCTGACTTGTCTCAAAGCAAAAGGCATTACACTGAACAGCTACAACACAACCATTGTTAACTTGGAGACGCTAACACGACTGGTTGATAACTTTGTATGAGGCGAGGGTGGTGATGATGATCACGTCCTTGCTAATGCAGACACAATTGCGAGAGATAAAAGAACATTCACACTGAAAAACTGAGTAGTGTCTAAGCATTTCATAGTTGTGTACAACAAGCGTGTACTGCTCCCTGAGTACAGCACAAGGCCTTAATCACATTCTAGAATGGATAGCGGTTTTGACCCGTGACTTCAACACCCATTCACCTGTGTCATTAGTGGCCCCAGTAACTCAGGTAAAACATATTTGGTGAAGATGTTGTTGGATAATGCTGATGTTGTTTTCGCCAGAGAAATTCAGAATATCGTCTGGGTTTATTCATTTTGGCAACCGCTGTATGACGAAATGCTGAAGGTGAGGGAGATTACTTTTATAGAAGGTCTACCAACATCGCTATGTGATGACAATCTGCTACCGATTCAGAAAAACAACCTTTTAATTATTGACGATTTAATGAAAAGTGCATCAGAGAGTTTGGAGATGAAGAGAGTTTTCACACAATATTCACACCACCGTAACCTGAGTTCAATTTACCTTGTCCAAAACATGTTTGTTAAAGGCAAATCTAGTAGAACTATTAACTTGAACACAAACTCTCATCTTGTTTAAAAAACCCTGTGACAATCAGCAAATTAGCATTTTAGGCAGACAGATATACCCCGGTCTTTCTCGATTCTTCATGGAGAGTTTTAAAGACGCAACACATCCGCATTTTGGTTATTTACTTATTGACTTTAAAGCTAAAACACCAGAAGAATACCGTCTGAGAACGGGGTTATTTTCAGGGGATTGGCCACCGAACAATATCTGTGAATGCCACACAATCATCTAACGCTAAACCAGATCCCGTATGTAACTCACGACCACTAACCAGGGCCTCAGCATATGTGTACTGTGGGTTCAACATACCCATCAAACAAATGGAAAAACATGTAGAATCATTATTCACAGCAACATATAAATGCCTTCTTTTTTATTGATAATCTGCTCTATCAACAGTGTTTGAGCTTTACGTCGCGGGGCACCACCCTCACGGTTGTTGACAATTTGCACCACCAGCTCAAGTGATTCATCAATCATAATCTCAGCATTACTCTGCATAACACTTTCAAGTAAATTACCAAACGTGCGTTCATTATATTCATCCGCTCTCATGGTCACATGTACAGGGGATATCAGAGATTCACCAATCAACTCAATCTGCAGACGATCACCAGGCCCGTGTACAAAGTCTGAAGCTCTAACAATCAAAGTATCCAAGCCAGCCATAATGATTGCATAGAATGTGCCAAAATCCCCAACTTCACCAGTAGTTTGTAAATTTAACAACTGTTGTAATTCAACGTTGTCAAACGCATTACCTTGTATAACTCTAACATCACCATCATTGCAATGAGTTTGCATCAGAGAGCTCGGAGGAGAGTCAACCAGATCATGTGAAAACGGGGGCTACTAAGCTCGGTTAACAATTCTTGCATCTGAGGATTATAGTGTGCATCGCTGTGTAACAATATATCGGCCGGCTCATTTGAATTTTGGGGTGTGTTCTGTTGATTATGTGTAGATGTTGGTTGTTCCGTGTCTGGTCTGTTGTTAGCATTATCTTTCGCCATTTCTCTAGCTTAACGTGAATAACAATCCACTTACAGGTTAAAATATTCTAACTCAAACATACATTTACATACATCATAATTTTGATGAGTTGATGGTAAAATATGTATTACCTTCAGCTTTCAAGCATGAAAGAAAACAATGAAACAAAAATCCCCTGACGCTGTGCCACCACAAGGTGGGGTGTCCGTAACTGAAACCATTATGGTGATGTACTCTGTACTCTGTTATAACCCACCTGTTATAACACTCGTCCGGGGTGCTTATCAGTTGTTGTAAAACATCAAACATGGACACATCAATGCAATCATAAATCACAAAGTCGCTGGACATGCATACGTCATTCCGGAAGTCCCGCCCTAACACACGTCATACAGGAAGTCCATACATCACACCGGAAGTCCCGCCCACCTGTCACATCAATCTGGAAGCCCCGCCCACTAGGGTCATAAATCACCATTCTGACACAATATACCCTACATTTACTACTACCATAACACAACCATTCAGAAAGATTTAACCTCTCAATTCTGTTACTACAAGACAACCATTCAGAAAGATTTAGCCCCTCAATTCGGTGATACCATAACATAACCATTCAGAAATATTTAACCCTTCAATTCTGTTAATACAAAACGACCATTCAGAAAGATTTAACCCCTCAATTCGGTTATACCATAACCAACCATTCAGAAAGATTTAAACTCTCAATTCTGTTAGTACAAGACAACCATTCAGAAAGATTTAACCCCTCAATTCAGTTAGTCCTCAGTTTCTATCCTGGGTTTCTCACCCCGGTC
This sequence comes from Esox masquinongy, assembly GCA_016801175.1. Taxonomy (NCBI): domain Eukaryota; kingdom Metazoa; phylum Chordata; class Actinopteri; order Esociformes; family Esocidae; genus Esox; species Esox masquinongy. The sequence goes on along the minus strand of JACXGI010014265.1, from coordinate 14,572 downwards.
TCTCTCCTGGGTTTATGTCCTGGGTTTATATCCTCAGTTTCTATCCTGGGTTTCTCATCTAGGTCTCTCTCCTGGGTTTATGTCCTGGGTTTATGCCCTCAGTTTTTATCCTGGGTTTCTCATCTAGGTCTCTCTTCTGGGTTTATATCCTGGGTTTATGTCCTCAGTTTCTATCCTGGGTTTCTCACCCAGGTCTCTCTCCTGGATTTATGTCCTGGGTTTATGTCCTCAGTTTCTATCCTGGGTTTCTCATATAGGTCTCTCTCCTGGGTTTATGTCCAGGTTTTATGTCCTCAGTTTCTATCCTGGGTTTCTCACCCTGGTCTCTCTCCTGGGTTTATGTCTGGGGTTTCGGTCCTGGGTTTCTGGGAATTTCCTGCATTTTCACTGACAAAGCAAGAATGCCCCAAGTCATGCAAACAGTTGGCTATTGTTTGCATTCAAACCCAGGTTGTTTTCTCAGTTTGTCATTATCAGAGTAGCTACTCAAGCCCTGTTTCCCCTGGTACTTTGAATTACTGTTGAATTAGGTCTGAAGTTGAGCAGGCTCTAATGGGTAATAATGCAGTCAGCCCTATTTGAATTTGGACTGGTGACAAGCAGTGACATGCAGCTGGGGTTTTGATCTACCTTTCCCAACAACTTTGTCTCAGTAGGTAGATGTCCTGCCCTTGTTGCTAGGCAACACCTAGGCCAAATAATTTTCTAAGGACGATTATGGGGTGCAAGCGAATTTACCAAAAATCCCTCCTCTCCCTCTATCTCCCTCCCTCCCTCCCTCCCCCCCTCATCTATGCCTCCCTTCACTCTCTCTCCCTTTCTCTCCTTCCCTCTCTCCCTCGCTACCTCATATATCCATCCCTCCTCCAACTCTCCCTTTCTCTCTATCTCTCCATCTCTCTCCCTACCTTCTCTATCTCTCCCTTTCTCTCCCTCCCTCCTCTATTTCTCCATCTCTCTCCCTCCAACCTCTATCTCTCTTCCCTTCCATCCCCCTCTCCATCTCTCTCACTATCTTTCTCTATATCAACTTATAAATGTTTGTCTCTTTTATCCACTCCCATCTTTCTCTAAATTCTCCTCCTCTCATTCTCCTCCTCTCATTCTCCTCCTCTCATTCTCCTCCTCCCATTCTTTCTTTTCCTCAATTATCTTTCTCTCTTGCCCTTTTCATCCATCTTTCTCTCCATTTGTTCATTTCTGTCATTCTGTTTCTACATCCATCCATCTCTTCAAATCTAAACCCCTCTATCTCTTTATACCTCCCTTCCCTTCCTCTCTCCCTCTATATTTCTTTCCCTGCCTCCCTCCATCACTATTTTTTTGCCTTTACTTCTCTTTCTCTCTACCTGAGTAAAAGTGCTTTCATTCTTTGCCCTCTTCCTGAAGTAATTTCTATGTTAATGAGTCTCTAGGAGATAACAGATTCTACAAGGCCCTTCAGAAACGCACACACACACACACACACAGACACACACACACACACACAGACACACACACACACACATATTAACAAAGTAATACACACACAGACACACACACACACATACACACACTGTAATAAACACACACCTTAACACACATACACAAAGTAACACCCACACATACACGCATCAACACACACACATACGCACATTAACACAGTAATATATACACACAGTTACACACACATATACAGTACACAGTAACATACACATATTAACACAGTAACACACGCATACACACACATATACAAGGTAACATACGTACATATATTAACACACATACACACAGTAACATACATTCAGTACCACACACACACCTTAACACACATGCACACAGTAACACCCACACATACACACATCAACACACACACACACACACATTAACACACGCATACACAAATACACACGCATATACACAGTAACACACACATATTACAGTTTTTTACACACACACATTTATACACACACACATTGGGCTGGGTGAGCGGACCTGTCCTGTCTTTCTGCTTATGCATTTATATATTTGTAATGCCCTACCAATCTTCTCTCTCCACCTCCTCTCCTTCTCCTGTCTTTCTCTCATGTCCCCCTCCTCTCTCTCCACTCTCTCCTGTCTTTCTGGTTGTCTTTGGGGCCATTTCGGCCATTTCAAATCCTCTCCTCCCCCACAGGGCACTAGTTCACACAGGTTTCTGGCCTTTGGTTGGCAGCTCCGGCCTGCCGGTGTTATTCTGCCTCACCGTAGATTATGTACGTTACCAAATCAGACATTATGGAGTTGAAGAAATGTGTCTAATGAATTACAGGAAATGTGTTTTGTCCCCCCACCAGGTTTTACATTAATTTAAAGGTAGAAGGTAATCACGTGTGAGCTTATCCTGTGGCGTATTCCATTGGTGCACATGAGGACTGAAACCCTCGGGGTCTACAGCCCTCACTGCCTAATCTTCAGCTGTTGTTTACCGTCACTTCAATCAGAGTTACGGGTCCAAGAAAACATTGTGTATCTTGTAGCACTTGGAAATCACACTATGATGTGAAATGGGTTGTGCTACAGTGGAGCAACAAGGTACCGTACTGTTTCGTCAGCATACAAATGTAGGGCAACTTGGCGTAAGACCCTGTCCCCACTCCAAAAAAACCCACAAAATGTCACACTAATCCTTGAATATTTGGTATGACACAGTCATACCAACGCTTCTGTAGGGATCAAAGTAATTGGTTGTAATATATCAAATCTATCAAAGGTGGCCAACCATCAATGAGCTGTTGTCTGTAGGCTAACCTCACTGTAACCACAACATGTACATGACAACAGCCTGAAAAGGCAACATGTGATTCAGGGTTGGATCAAGTGCCTGCACACTCCAGATGGAGGAGCTGATATGTGTTTTATACAGTAGCCTCGCATAGCAATTATTCTACTTGGTGCTTTGATCAAGAGCACAATGGTGGGAGACAGAACTACGGTAGAACTACGGGATCAGAGACCAGCAATCAACGGGGGGGGAGGGGATGGGGGGGGTCGTAATTCTACACCCCTGCGAGCAACCTTCTAAAAGATGCTGCCATTTTTGTGGCACTCAGGTCAAATGGACCAACTTGGTAAAAGAAAGCTTCTGGACTTTTTTAAATCCAAGTCAACCCCTGTCCATAATAAAAAAAATAAACATTGTAAAAGAGTACGTCTTTGACATAATGCGTTGCTTTTTCAACAGAAAAGTCTTCATTCAAGGCCTAATTTGAACAAATTCTAAAAGTATGTTCTAAAAGAAGATCTACTGATTATCCTTATCCACTCCTGCTGTGACATCACCCATTAACTCTGTCCTGCAAAGTTTTCCCCTGAAGGATTAAGCTAGCAGAGGGCTATCTCTCTCAAAAATCTGTCTAAAGTTCAATGTGTTTCATTCAGTGTAAGCAGATGTGAGCGTCTCTGCTCTGAGTGACTAATTTTCAGCTTCCACTCTGCTCTGCCCCACCTGCCCTGCCAGGGGGAAGGACGACTCTGAAAGAACCATTCTGATTCGCTGCCATAATGGACAAAAACCTTCTGATTAGCACAGCTGGGATTCCCGGCCACAAAATGGGTCTCTGATTGGTTCCCACGGCAACTGTAACAAAGACAAAAGGAATATTTTGGACAATGCCTTTATCGTAACATATTTCATTTCTTATATCAACTTGTGGTTATAGTTCTGCCATCAACTCTGTCTTGCTGACTCGATAGGCAACCTTGGTGGCCCACTGGCAAACCCAGCGGGTCATTAGGCCTGGGCTTTCGGGGTTTAGCCTCAGGTCTTTCTGGAATAGCCCTGGGTCTTTTCATACAATTCCCAAAAACTGAACATAAAGATGTATCCTCATTTTTCCAGCTGACATTAACGCAGCTGGAATGGTTTTACTAAACAAGCGCAGTCAGCTGACGTTTTCATAGCGCGCTTTGTTTCATTTGCGCAGGGTTGCGTCTTTCTCCGTTTGGTCTGGTATGTTCTATTCTGGTTCTGGGTCTGGTATAGTCTGGACAGGATCTAGACAGGTCTGGACTTGATCTGGACTGGATCTGGACTTGATCTGGATAGGTCTGGACTTGATCTGGACTGGATCTGGACAGGTCTGGCGTTGACCTTGTAACTGTTAGAGAACACAGACTCATAAACACACTGTGGACTGCACAAGTGGAGCGTATAGAACCGCATTACGTTTCTACACACACAGACACCGACAGAAGTGAAAAAAGCACATCAGTCTCTTCCAATCAAAGATGAAAAGATTTGGCGTGGGCTCGAAGATCCTCAAACGTTCTTAAGCTGAATCACTCAGAGCATCTTGACAGGCTGCATCACTGCTTGGTACTACAAGGTGCTTCAGGAAGTGGCACCAATCGCATGATTGCACCCTTACATACATACATGAAGATTTTACTATATAGGTTACTATAGGTTTCAAGGCTTATTTGTCAAATGCACTGAACAACACAGCGTCATCCTGCAAAATGAAATTCTTGTGACATGGCACCTGACAACTATGTAGTAAGAGTTAAGAAGAGTATATAAGACTAATAATAACTATAATAACTATAATAAATATAATAACACTGTACATAACACTGTACACTAGCAGAAGTTAAAAAAAGAGTACTGTAAACTAACAGCAATCTGGGTAGTATTACTGAATATTTAGATATGGCAAGTATGGCAGTAATATACATAACAGTGTAACAATGCAATTTGGTAAAATAATTTAATATTATAGATACGTATGAGAGTAATAAGCTTATGAATGGTGGCATAGCACACTACAACTACGTAGTGAGAATGAAGAAGAAAAAAAAAATACACAGCAAAAATATAGCAAGAAGAAAAACCAATAGTTTTTCTCAATCGCTTTGGCTCATTATTTTAAACAGTCTTAACATTCTCTAAACTGTAAGTACAATCGCCACAACTGTTTTATGGGACATCACAACTCTGGCATGTCTGCAAAATGTAGTAACTGACCGAAAATATTTAATTCATTCTTCAAAACCTCGTTATTGTGTCAGTAAACTGGCCAGTGCCACCAAAATGAAAAGTTCTTTTCTCATCCTGTGAGCCGTACTGGTAAAAATGTTTAGATGTTTTTTCACCATATGGCATTCAACCCTGGAAATGTTAGTTATATATAAATTTCTGTTTTGTTGTACTGTTTGTCTAGCTGAATGCTGGTGTGTATCACACTGTGCTTTTTAGATACCAGTTTCAACAGTGGTAAAAGTTTACTGGGAAAAGTGAATACTGTACAATTCTGTAGTACATGGAAAAAGGATATGCATATCTGTATGTCATCATCATCATCATCTTCATCCGCTTATCCGGTATCGGGTCGCGGGGGCAGCAGCTCCAGCAGGGGACCCCAAACTTCCCTTTCCCGTGCCACATTTGCCAGCTCTGACTGGGGGATCCCGAGGCGTTCCCAAGCCAGTGTCGAAATATAATCTCTCCACCTAGTCCTGGGCCTACCCAGAGGTCTCTTCCCAGCTGGACGTGCCTGGAACACCTCCCTAGGGAGATGGCCTGGGGGCATCCTTACCAGATGCCCGAACCACCTCAACTGGCCTCTTTCGATGCAAAGGAGCAGCAGTTCTACTCCGAGTTCCTCACGGATGACTGAGCTTCTCACCCTATCTCTAAGGGAGACGCCAGCCACCCTTCTGAGAAAACCCATTTCAGCCGCTTGCACTCGCGATGTAGTTCTTTCGGTCATGACCCAGCCTTCATGACCATAGGTGAGAGTAGGAACGAAAATTGACCGGTATATTGAGAGCTTTGCCTTCCGGCTCAGCTCTCTTTTCGTCACAACGGTGCGGTAAAGCGAATGCAATACCGCCCCCGCTGCTCCGATTCTCGGGCCAAGCTCCCGTTCCATTGTCCCCTCACTCGCGAACAAGACCCCGAGATACTTGAACTCCTTTACTTGGGGTAACGCCTCATTCCCTGCTGAAGGTCACAGACCGATGATGCCATCAGGACCACATCATCCGCAAAAATCAGCGATGAGATCCCCAGCCCACCGAACTGCAACCCCTCCCCACCCCGACTACGCCTCGATATCCTGTCCATGAAAGTTACAAACAGGATTGGTGACAAAGCGCAGCCCTGGCGGAGGCCAGACCCCACCTGGAACAAGTCTGACTTACTACCGAGAACCCGAACACAGCTCTCACTTTGGACGTCCAGGGATTGGATAGCCCTCAGAAGGGACCTCCTCACCCCATACTCCCACAGCAGCACCTCCCACAGTATCTCCCGGGGGACCCGGTCATACGCCTTCTCCAGATCCACAAAACACATGTAGACTGGATGGGCATATTCCCAGGCCCCCTCCAGGATCCTTGCAAGAGTAAAGAGCTGGTCGGTTGTTCTGCGACCAGGATGGAATCCGCATTGTTCCTCTTCAATCTGAGGTCCGACTATCTGCCGAACCCTCCTTTCCAGTACCTTTGAGTAGACTTTCCCAGAATTGTTCAAAAAACCCTTATGCACAAGCGAGGAAGAGGAGGTATTACCCTGCCCGGAGGAAGCCCGGGATCCCCGTCTGGAGCCAGGCCCAGGGGGAGGGCTCGCCAGCGAGCGCCTGGTGGCCGGGTTTGCCACGGAGCCCAGTCGGGCATTGCCCGAAAAAGCAACGTGGCACCCCCCTCTCCATCCTATGGGCCCACCACTCATGGGAGGAACCTCTGGGGTCGGGTGCGCTGCCATATGGGTGGCAGTGAAGGCCAGGGGCCTCAACGGACCAGACCCGGGCGGCCGGGGCTGGCTCTGGGGACGTGGAACGTCACCTCTCTGTGGGGGAAGGAGCCGGAACTTTTGGGGGAGGTGGAGCGCTATCGGTTAGATCGGGTGGGGCTTACATCCACGCACAGTCTCTGTTCTGGAACCGTACTCCTGGATAGGGGATGGACTCTATTCTTCTCTGGAGTTGCCCAGGGTGTGAGGTGCCGGGCGGGGGTTGGGATACTCACAAGCCCCCGGATGAGTGCCGCTATGTTGGAGTTTACCCCGGTGGATGAGAGGGTTGCCTCCCTACGCCTACGGGTTGTGGGGGGGAAAACTCTGACTGTTGTTTGCGCATATGCCCCGACCAGCAGTTCGGAGTATTTGGCCTTCTTGGAGATCCTGAATGGAGTCCTGTATAGGGCTCCAGCAGGGGACTCCATAATTCTGCTGGGGGACTTCAACACGCACATGGGCAATGATGGAGACACCTGGAGAGGCGTGATAGGGAGGAACGGCCTCCCTGATCTGAACTTGAGTGGTCGTTTGTTGTTAGAGTTCTGTGCTAGTCATGGATTATCTATAACGAACACCATGTTCGAACATAAGGATGCTTATAAGTGTACGTGGTACCAGAGCGCCCTAGGCCGAAGGTCGATGATTGATTTTGTGATCGTGTCATCGGATCTGAGGCCGCATGTTTTGGACACTCGGGTAAAGGGAGGGGCGGAGCTGTCAACCGATCACCATCTGGTGGTGAGTTGGGTCAGGGGGTGGGGGAAGACTCTGGACAGACCGGGAAAGCCCAAACGAGTAGTGCGGGTGAACTGGGAAAGTCTGGAGGAGGCCCCCGTCCGAAAGATCTTCAACTCACACCTCCGGCGGAGCTTTTCTGGCACCCCTGTGGAGGTTGGGGGCATTGAACCTGAGTGGTCGATGTTCAAAGCCTCCATTGCCGAAGCTGCGGCAGGGAGATGTGGTCTAAAGGTCTTAGGTGCATCAAGGGGCGGTAACCCTCGAACACCCTGGTGGACACCGGTGGTCAGGGAACCCGTCCGACTGAAGAAGGAGGCCTTCTGGGATATGTTATCCCGGGGGACTCCGGAGACGGTTGCAGTGTACCGACGGACCCGAAGGGCTGCAACCTCTGCTGTGAAAGAGGCAAAACAGCGGGTGTGGGAGGAGTTCGGGGAAGCCATGGAGAAGGACTTTCGGTCGGCACCAAGGTGCTTCTGGAAAACCATCCGCCACCTCAGGAGGGAAAACAGGGAACCATCCAAGCTGTGTACAGTAAGGATGGGACACTGTTGACCTCAACTGAGGAGGTAATTGAGCGATGGAAGGAACACTTTGAGGAACTCCTAATTGGGCATATCTGTATGTACACAGTAAATTTAGCAATGTGTTACATGTAAACAGAAAATTCACTTTTGCATGTCAATTTTTACATATTTCTTAAAGTCATATACAGCTCTGGAAAAAATTAAGAGACCACTGCACCTTTTTCTTTCCTTTCCAAAAAAGTTGAAAAGGAAAGTTTTGAGTGAGGAACAGAAGCGTTCAATTTGCAGTGGTCTCTTAATTTTAACTCTTCTGTTCCTCACTCAAAACCTTCCTTTTCGACTTTTTTTGGAAAGGAAAGAAAAAGGTGCTGTGGTCTCTTAATTTTTTCCGGAGCTCTATAGTGAGCTGAAAATTCGCCACAAAATGACATCCATGAAAACAAAAGACAACAAAAAAATAAAAAAACTGCAACAATGAAAAATCCTGCGGTAGTTCTGTAAATAACAATGAATTGAACCTCCTCACGGTACGTAACACTACAAGTTCCAATTTTCTTGCTGGACATCCTGTCGGTCATGTTGTTCTGGCAAGAGATTTTCATCAACTTCACATCTGATGTTTTCCCTTGTGATGCACCAAGGGAAAAATCTCCTGGTGATTCATATTTCATTACTATGTCACCTGGCAGGTCATTTGCCAATATAGCAGATATCACAAATATTTCACGTCATAGATATTTATGGAATATACATGTATGTCTGACAGATTTTGATAACTGAATGGATCATTTTAAATGTGATGGCTCACAGGATGAAAGAATGTTTAGAAGTTGTGAAGAGTATGACAATTTCAAAGAGAATCAACTCATCAGTTTTGATCAGAAAGCCATGTGCAAATTGTAGAAAATTGTACTTTCTCTTTTGCACACACGTGCCAAAACATGTGCAATTTGCTTGAATGAATGAGAAATTCTAATCGGGTGTGAGCAAGAAACTAATTGTGCAGAGATTTGAACTTATTGTTTTGAAAGAAATTATTCTCATTCGAGAAATGAGCCAAAACGATTGAGAGAAACTGTAATATACATAACACTGTACACAAGCAGCAGTTTAAAATGAGTACAGTAAACTAGCAGCAATATTGGTAGTAGTATTGAACATTATAGATATGGCAAGTATGGCAATAATATACATAACAATGTAAACTAGCATCAATTTTTAAAAAGTAGGATGTGGGAGTATGAACATTATGGTAGCAGTATTGAATATTATAGATACATATGAGTGTAATATGCTTATGAATGCTACATGCAAAGGAATGTTCTAATGCCAATTAAAAGTACCTGAAAGGACATCAGAGCATCTGGAAAGTTTGTGTGTGATCAGTATGATCATGGATCAGTGTTACTGGTTGAATCAGTATGATCATGGATCAGTGTTACTGGTTGAGTCAGTATGATCATGGATCAGTGTTGCTGGTTGAATCCGTATGATCATGGATCAGTGTTACTGGTTGAATCAGTATGATCATGGATCATTGTTGCTGGTTGAATCAGTATGATCATGGATCAGTGTTACTGGTTGAATAAGTATGGACATGGATCAGTGTTACTGGTTGAGTCAGTATGATCATGGATCAGTGTTACTGGTTGAGTCAGTATGATCATGGATCAGTGTTGTTGGTTGAATCAGTATGATCATGGATCAGTGTTACTGGTTGTGTCATTATGATCATGGATCAGTGTTGTTGGTTGAGTCAATATGATCATGGATCAGTGTTGTTGGTTGAGTCAGTATGATCATGGATCAGTGTTACTGGTTGAGTCAGTATGATCATGGATCAGTGTTACTGGTTGAGTCAGTATGATTTTGAATCAGTGTTGCTGTTTGAGGAGCCTTATGGCCTAAGGGAAAAAACTGTTTGTGAGTCTGGAGGTGCGTGTCCTGATGCTCCGGTAGCGTCAGCCAGACATTAGCAGTGTGAACAGACCATAACCTGGGTGGCTGTAGTCTTTTATAATGTTCCGTGCTTTCCTCAGGCATCGTGTATGGTAGATGCCTTGCACGGAGGGGAGATGGCAGCCAATGACGCGCTCTGCAGACTTCACCACCCTCTGGAGGGACTTGAGGTCTGCAGCGGAGCAGCTGCCGTACCAGGCAGTAATGCAGCCTGAGAGGATGCACTCAATGGTGCACCTGTAGAAGTTGGTGAGAGTTTTTACAGACATGCCAAACTTCTTGAGTCTCCTCAGTAAGTATAGGCGCTTTTGGGCAGTTTTCATTGCTGAGTCTGCTTGTCTGGACCAAGTGAGGTCATCTTTGATGAACACAACAAGAAACTTGAATTCGGAGACTATTTCAGCTCCATCGATGTGTATGGGGGGGCGTGATCACCCCTCTGCCACTTCCTGAAGTCCACAATCATCTCTTTAGTCTTGCAGACGTTGAGAGAGAGGTTGTTGTCCTGGCACCATGTAGCCAGGTTCTTTACCTCTTCTCTGTAAGCGGCCTCATCATTGTTGGAGATGAGACCCAGGATGGCAGTGTCATCCGTGAATGTGAGGATGATGTTGGAGCCACGCTGGGTGTGGCCATGCAGTCGTGCGTGAACAGGAAGTACAGGAGTGGACTGAGTACGCAGCCCTGGGGAGCTCCAGTGCTCAGGGTCAGTGCAGAGGAGGTGAGGTGGCCCATTCTCATCACCGGGAGTCTGCCCTAAGGAAGTACAGGATCCAATTACAAAGGGAGGTGTTAAGTCCCAGGGACCTGAGCTTAGGAACAAAGCATGGCAGGCACAATAGTGTTGAATGCAGAGCTGTAGTCCACAAACAGCATCCTCACGTATGTGTTGCCTTTTTCCAGGTGGGAGAGGGCGCTGTGTGTCGTCAGGGCGATGGCATCGTCTGTAGATCTATTTGGGTGGTATGCAAATTGAAAGGGGTCCAAGGTGTCAGGAAGGGTGGAGCAGATGTGGGTTCTGACCAGCCGCTTGAAGCACTTCATGATGGTGGAGGTCAGTGATACAGGGTGGTAGTCGTTCAGGCAGGTGATGGAAGGTTTCTTCGGTACAGGAACGATGGTGGTCTGTTTGAAGCAGGAGGGGACTGAAGACAGAGACAGGGAGAGCTTGAATATGGAGGCGAAAAGTATTAAAAATGAACATTTTATTTATGATTTTGTTAATTTGTCCAATTACATTTGAGCCCCTGAAATAAGGGTACTATGTATGAAAATGGTTGCAATTCCTTATCATTTCATACGATTTTTGTTTTGTTTGTTGTGTCAGTGTCCAAATATTTCCGGACCTAACTGTAACTCAGCCCTCTACCACCACAGTTCGACGTGAAAGACCACCAACCCCCCAGCTGTAATTTGGGCTATGTAGAATAACAGATAGCAGCTATAAAAGCAGGCAACAAGAAATGCTGCTGTCTGGGTTTTTCTGAGATGCCAGCAAACGGCGATTTTAAAATGTTGCATTAACAGCGGTCATGTCTACCGTGTAACCTGACTGTAGAGTGACTTCACAACCGTTAGATAGATGTCCATCAAGTTAGCTTAGATGCTGGCTGAGACTTCTATAGCAGTTCAACGTGTTAAAGGTCTCTGGCCAAATTTGAAACTTTTCCAACAAACATGATACCTTGCAAAAACGGCACTGGAAGATTATATGCGGCAAAATAGTTTTTATCAAAAATCCTCAGAAATCCAATGTCATAGTGCGGGAACACCCTCATACAAGTACTCCCCTAGCTTCAACAGTTTTGCCCCATTTGGCTGAAATTACTTCAATTAGCCGAGTTTTATAACAGTCTTACATCAACTTGGAGGATGTTTTGCCCACTCTACAGTACAGCTTCAACTGCATCATGTATGTTTGAGGGCGTTCTTGTATGTACGCCTCACTTCAAGTCCGCCCACAGCATTTAGAAATAATTGAGATGTGGGCTTTCAGTAATTTCATGACCCCCCATTTCATCTCGATGAGCCATCTTGTTCTAGCTTGTGTTTTAGATCATTGCACTGTAGCAAGATGTTTAGCTCTTTGACAACCACACATTCTCCTTCAGAATTCTCTGGTACACAATGGAATTCATGGTTGACTCAACGATGGCAAGTTGCCTAGGCCCTGAGGCAGCAAAGCCACCACCATGTTTATGGTGGTATGAGGTTCTTCTGTTGAAAAGCAGAGTTTTGTTTTAACCCAACATGGCATGTGGTTTGTATATGGTCGTTGTTTGTATGTGGTTTGTATATGGTTTGTATGGGGCAAAAACAAACAATAACCAAAACGGTAAGGTAACTTCCTTTTCAACCTGCCACAGCAAATACTGCCGGGGCTCAATTATAGTGACAACTGTTGGGTGTCTGTAAAAGCACTTTGTGACTGCTGATGTAAAAAGGGCTTCATAAAATAAATTTGATTGATCAAATTAATGTAGCTGTGGGTCTCTGGATGTTGGTCACCTTAATCAGCCTCTTTACTACCGGTTGCCCGTAGCCATGGCTGTTCTAAGTGCTCCACTAAGTGTTGTTCTCATCCGTCCTCATCCTGAATCATCTGTGAGGTGGAGGTGCAGAATGTCATTAATTAGTTTTGAAGTTACTAAATACTGATAAAACAACTCCTTTTTCCCCTGTTGTGGCATGTGTGTGCCAGCCCAGACATCGGCGGCATGCCACCGTACCTGGGAAGCGCGCTGGAGGGGAAGACTTGGCATGCTGCACATGGCAGCTGCCCTGACAAATCACAGCTGAAGACAGACAGTGCTCGTCAGGTGCTCCCAGAACAGCGATACCAGAAGAGTCTGGACCAACACACTGTGCTGGTTTGTGTTTGTTTGGGCAGAGAGCGAAGGCAACGCAGCCTAGCCTGTCTGCCGTAAGAAAGACGTCAAGGTCTACACTCCTGTTCCCTTGAGTTTAACCCCGGGATTCTTCTTTTCTTTGTTTTCAATCAATCAATCAATCAAATTTATTTATAAAGCCCTTTTTACATCAGCAGTTGTCACAAAGTACTTTTACAAAACACTCGGCCTTAAACCCCAAGGAGCAAACAACAGTAGTGTTGAATTTCAGTGGCTAGGAAAAACTCCCTAAGAAGGCCGAAATTTAGGAAGAAACCTAGAGAGGACCCGGGCTCAGAGGGGTGACCAGTCCTCTTCTGGCTGTGCCAGGTGAACATATTAAGAGTACAAATTGTAATAATTAATAAATGCATGTGGGCTGAGTCTATTTAAAACTTAGTCCAGGTCGGAGTCTATTTAGTCCAGGTCGGACTATTTAGTCCAGGTCAGAGTCTGGACTCTATTTAGTCCAGGTCGGAGTCTATTTAAAACTTAGTCCAGAGTCTATTTAAACTTAGTCCAGGTCGGAAGCATGACCAGATGGACAAGGACAGGGACAACACAGGGAGGGGGAGGTGTCAGCACAGTGGCAGCTGAAATCGTCAGGTATTGTCTTGATCTGCAACACAACCAGGAGGACTTTGGACCGGGACAGCAACGGGCCTTTCAAGCCTGGTACTCCTCAGGTGTGGGCCAGGACCTCACGTCCTCCTAAGTTTAAAACGGCAGGAAACAGGGAAAATTTAGAAAATGCATTCCTTAGATCTACAAGGATTTATATTGGAGAAGGAGAACTGACCCTACTCCCCTGGCACAATAATATAGCAGCGTAAGACCTTGGGGCTTTTCTTTTTCTTTGTAAAAAAAATAAACACCCATGGTGCAACCCTTCTGCTCTGTGTCACGTCACTTAGTTCTCCGCACCGTTGGGGTTTTGTTTTCAAAAATAAGTTATAACATCTGAACTAGAAAATCTGAACACAGAAAATATGGTAACTGAAATCTTACATTTTTATTTGCTCCCAAGTTTTAGAAAAATCTGCCAGTTTTTTTGGGGGAAAAAATTGTCTAATCATGCGTTTCTCTGTTGATTGTTTGTTTGTTTTTCGGGTGGGGGCTACACCCCCAGGGTATTCAAAATCATCCTGAAAACAGCCAGTGAGCCCAGCCCTCCAAGCCCCAGTCTCTGCTTACTACTGCATGGCAGGCAGGGGGAGTGCCTCGAGCACTTAACCATCAGAACTTTGAAGATTGTTAAAGTCAATGACGATACAATGATCCTTTAAGCGCATACAAAATAACTTTAGGCTTGACATTTTCATCACACCTCAATCATTCAAAAACAGACGAAACCCAGACTAACCCTAATCTGCTATCCGATCAGTTAACCTGCTGAATCTGTCAAACCCATTTGCTTATTGCTCTGTTCAGTCTAATTTGATGTTTATTGTCTATTTCCATGAATATAGAGTTCATTTGTAATTATTTAATTTATGTTATTTATGTGGTTCTGTGTTTTCTTGTCATCTTGCAATTGAATGCCTTTGGCAAGGTCTTCATTTAAAACAAGTTATTTGCTGAGATATCTGGTTAAATAATGGTTACATAATAAACACAAGATTCACTTCATACAAACACACACTGACACGTCTTCATTCATAACATTTAGCAGATGCCCTTACCTAGAGTGGTTGGTACAGACA